>APFE031286282.1:0-17731 GCA_000404065.3 Pinus taeda | reverse complement strand
AACAGATCATCATACATAAGCCACACACATGAACACCATGATATAAGGTGGAAACCCAATGTGGGTGAAAACCACCTGCTGCAATATGTCTCTATCTTTTTTCAATTAGAAAATTCTTCTTACAATTGTACTGGTGCAGTCCTTTACCAGTACGCAGGCTGCAACCTGCAGAGAGCTACAACCCTCTATCGTTTTCCAGACTCTCCTGGAAGGGAGCTACAACCCCCTTAGCTCTTGCACTAGCCAAGATACTAGTACGTAGGTGCTGGCCTACAGAAGGCTACAACCTTCTCTTTCTTCCAGGGACCACGTTTCATAAATTTTCAGACTGGATCCATGAACATCAATCAATCATCAAGAATTTCTTCATCAAACAATCTCCTTTTCACCAATTAGCACTGAATCAAGTAGACACTTCTCTGACAACTGTATCCAAATCACAGTAACTGTAACCACACGCCAAATCTAAACCCAGAACAAAAAAATACTATCATTCAACCTTAAAGATTAGGACCCATCAATAGAACTTATCCTTCTCCTTGCGCTTAGGTTCCTTCTTTATTCAGATCCAGATCTGCACCATAACCCAATCACAGTATTCCAGATCTAGCACTCTATCAGATATTCAATAACAATTCAGATGATGCTTTGCCAAATGATCTCCTTCCCCTTTTATAGTCTTAGGCCTATCACAATACCACGGTCCAAAACCATAATAACACAAAACCATGAACCCAATACTTGGGATCAACACTTTTGGATGCAATACCACGGACCAAAACCATAGGATCAAAAAAATGTCGGACCAATACCATGAACCAACCATGAAAGTGCAACTTTTCTCCACATGAAATAAACTTTTTCTCCACATAAAAGTGCGTGAAATTTTCTCCACATGAAATAAACTTTTTCTCCACATAAAAGTGCGTGAACTTTATTTTTTCTACATGAAATAAACTTTTTTCCGCATAAAAGTGCGTGAACTTTTTCTCCACATGAAATAAACTTTTCTCTGCATAAAAGTGTGTGAACTTTTCTCCACATGAAATAAACTTTTCTCCGCATAAAAGTGCATGAACGTTTCTCCACATGAAATAAACTTTTCTCCGCATAAAAGTGTGTGAACTTTGTTGCACTATAATTTATCATCTGAGATGAGTGGGTTGCCATCAAGTACAACATATGTATCATAATGCCAACATTTATGGGTTTCATTTATTGTGGCGGCATCTCGACGTTGCTCATTAATATGCTCCAAATGAACGAGGTGCTCCTCAAGACTAGAAGTCTCTGGAAGAAGTTCAATAGCTATTTTAAGGGAAGGAATTTCACATTCAATAGGAAAGATAGATTCCAACCCGTAAACCAATTGAAAAGGAGTAAAGCCAGTGGAATTCTTAACTGACGTTCAATATGCCCAAAGTGTTGGATACAACATGATGTGCCAATTGGATCTAGCTTTGTTAATCGTCCTTTGTAGGATGAATTTAAGGGATTTGTTCATGGCTTCAACCTGTCCATTGGCCTAAGGATAATACAGAGATGAATTCTCCTGCCGAAAACCCAACTTGAGAGCCAATTCAGACATTAGTTAATTTTGGAAATGATTGTCATGATTAGTGACAATCTCTTTAGGGATACCAAACCAGGAAATAATTTGATTGAAGAGAAACAAGATCGTTGTTTCACTGTCATTCTTAAAAGTAGGCATGGCCTCAACCCACTTCATGAAGTAGTCTACGGCCACTATGATAAACTTTTGATTTCCTGTTGAAAGCAGATTACAAGTAGTAAAATCAATGCCCCACTTCGTGAAAGGACCGACGGTGATAACAGGGAAAAGCAGAGTTGGATGTGTGCGCATTTTGCGAGTATAGACTTGACAAGGATGGCATCTTTTGACCGCTTCAATACAATATTTGAAGATTGAAGACCAAAAGTAGCATGCTCGCAAAATTTTTTGGGTTGTTGCAAACCTAAAGAGATGACCGTCACAAGCTCCACTGCGGCAATCATTAAGAACTAACTCAACTTCTTCCAAGGTTAAACAACGTCTAAGGATTGAAGCAATCCCACGACGACACAATGTGTCACCTATAATAACATAATTCTTAGCGAGGTGACGCAAATTTCTATGTAATCTTTGGAAAAAGCGAGCGGGAACTCCAAAGTCTAGAGATAAATGATATCACCATACCAAGGATCTTGTGAAGAACTAAGAAATAAGCGTTCATCAGGAAAACTTTCCTCGAGCATAATTTCTTCATCACAAGGGAGCTCTTATATCAACTCTGCAAATACTAAAGATTTCTTAGATTTATCTAACATGAATTTGAGATCGAATTCTTGCAAAATGGAAATCAATCTATTATATTTGCCCCCAATCACTCACCTACTAAGCACAAACTGAAATGGATTGACGGCTACTAAGACGACCATTTTGTCGAAGTAGAATGTAATGTCGAAGCTGCTGGACAGCACGAAAAGCTACCAAAGCTAATTTCTCGATGGGAGAATAATGCAGTTCAGGACCTACCAAGACTCGACTTAGATAGTAGATTACATGCTCACATAAGGTATCATCTTCCTGAACTAGAACCATACCAACGGTTGATTCTGCTGCAGCGAGATACAAGAGAAAATCTACGCTACAATCAGGTGGACTCAACAATGGAGCAGAGGTTAATTCTCTTTTCAAAGCATCAAAATATCATTGTCTGAAATCATCCCATAAAAATGGGACCCCTTTCTTAAGAAAACACATAGATCCTTTTGTGATATCGGTATAAGTGGCCATAAATCTCCTCAAGGGATTTGCTTTTCCTTTGAGACTTTGAAGTTGATGTATGGAAGATGGGGGAGCCAACTAAGGCGGAGCCAACTGAGGTATTGCCTCAACCTTGAAGGGATCAACATGAATCCCCTCTTTTAACATGATGAATCCTAAGAACCGACCGGATGTGACTGCGAAAATGCACTTATTCGGATTCAACTAGATTTTATAAAAATGACACCACTCAAAGATCAACCAAAGGTGCTTAGGATGATCAATTCTCTTTCGAGAACGAGCAGCTAGATCATCCATATATGCTTCGATAATGTACTGGATGTCATGAAAAGCATAAGACATTACCTGCTGAAAAGAGGCTCTAGCATTTTTGAGGCCAAAAGACATCTTTTTGTACGAAAACGTACCCCAAGGACAAATAAAGGTTGTCCTGTGTTGATCTTCTGGATGGATATTAATTTGATTGTAACTAGAGAATCCATCCATGAACGAAAAAATTTCATTACCCGCACGTTCATCAATAATTTGATCAATAAAAGGCCTGGGGTAATTGTCTTTCAGACAAGCCTTATTTAGGTCCCTAAAGTCAATACATACTCGAAGCTTTCCTCGCTTTTTGTCTATGCGGACTGGATTAGAGACCCACTCAGTTAGAGGAATGGGGTATATGAAACCTGCCTTTAGCAGCTTTTTGACTTCATCTCCGATAGTTGCTACTTTTCTAGGGTTAACCAGTCAAAGTTTTTAATGAATAGGTTTAGCATTTTCATATGCCTTTATCTCATGCTAGACAATAGATGGATCTATTCTAGGAATTTCCTCATAAGACCAAGCAAAAACATCATGAAACACTTTGAAGTGATCAATATAAATTTGGATTTCTTTAGGGGAACTGTCAGCTCCGATGAATACATTTTCGAATATGTTAGGATTCCTAGATATGTTCACCAGTACGATTTGTGAGATAACAGACATATTACCTTCGGCAGAAAACTGTGTTGGGGCCAAAGGGTTTAAAACTGGATGAATATCACTAGTAGAAGGACTGAACAAACATGACTCAATTTCTCGCAAATGAGGGAGGAAATATGAATGATGATGTAGATCATCCCATGGTCTATCAACACCCCATCATTGCTTCTGTGATTGTTTCCTCAGATGGTATGACTGTGTCTAAGAAATCCTAAGCCAAAGTTGAGTCAAGGGTTCAGGCCGGAGCCACATCTCCATCTAACTCCTCTGGTGAGAAAGGAGTTGGATGGGAGTTTGTAGAGTTAACAATAGACTGATAAGCAATTTCTACTATAGACATAGGACATGCCACTCCACCTCCCTTCCCTCCATCTAATGTGGTGTTAGACGAAGGTAAAGGCCAAGGGTCCAAAAAATAATGTGTTCAAAAGAACTGTCTTTGAGAAGGCCCCTTGGAGGATGAAATAGCATTGATTCTAGCAACAGGAGAAGGAAGATAAAAAATACCCATTAAATAAGAGTACATCCCAACTCCTAGATTCTTTATAGGTTGCCTAGGACTGTTCACTAATGGAACAGTAGAATCAGAAGATGCATGGGAGTCAACCAAAGAATAGTCCATCTGATCAACTTTCATAATCCTCTCCTCATGAGGAAAACAAAGGATGTGAAATAATAATGAAACTACGGCATCCATCTCATAAATCCAATTCCTACCTAAGAGAAGGTTGTAATCCAGATTCACATTGACTATTTTTACTTCCATATTTACCACCTTTCCCCCAACACAGATGGGAAAGGCTAGAATCATCCCATGTGGCCTATGAGAATGTCCATCAAATGTCATCAATAGAGTCGGTGAAGGAACAACTTGAGGTGATCCAATGGCCTTCCAACATGACATGGACATCACACATGTGGAAGCTCCCTTATCGATAATGGTTCGAAAGATGATGGTCTTTCGATATGTAGACTTTATCTGAAAAGCCATATGATGGGGAAGTATCTTTTTAACGTTTGACATATCAAAAGTGAGCACAAGAGAATTTTTTGGATCTACTGCTCTGATTTTTGAAAGTAATGCACTCCTCTAAGCAGGGCACAACTGGAGTACCTCTAATGCTAACATAGCACAACGACTTTGAGCTAGATCTTCTACAAGCGAGTAGTTATGGGCTTCCCTGGCATTAGGGTTAATGGTCAAGTGATTTACGGAGCGTTTCATCATCCAAGGCATAGACTCAATAGAGGGCCTTTCAATATGGAGCGGCTCTGAGGCATCAGAAGTAGACTTAGCCTTAGATGATTTCGATTCACCGTAATCACGTGATTGTGTAGCGATGTCGATATGCGAGCTCATCATGAAGACATTTGGCGAATTATCCCCTTCCTGGTTTCCCCCCTGTGGGGGTACCATCAGTTGAGTTTGCGTCAACAAGTAATTATTGCCCTTGGGGAAAGGGTTAGTGAGGACATCATGGGAGCTAGAGGACCCCAGTTGTACTAACAAGCGTTGAGCATCTTGGATCTTATCGCAGAGATGAGTCAAATAATCCCCATTGCATAACTTGCATGGAAATTTTACTTTTTTCTTGGACTCTTTTCTACCCCCTCCAGTATCATTCTCAGGGTTGTTTGCATTGCCCTTCCCATCCTGACCCTTTTTCCTACCTCGTCCTTTCTTCTTCCTATTAGGTTGTTGGTTTCCTTTGGGGTTATAAGTTTGGACGACATGTATAGACGTTGGTTGGGAAGGTGTAGATACAGATGACGATGCCTGAATAGAAGAAGTTGTTTGTAAAGATAATTGTTGCAATTGATTCAATAGATTAGCCGTGTTGGCATCAATTGATCCGACTAGGGGACTCGGCTTTGGTTTGGCTATATACACCTTGGATCTAGGAGCGTCAGGTAGAATTTTTTAGAGAACCCCAGACTGAGAATATATAAGTTCCAACTACTGGGCTCTGAAAATAGCTTTCTCTTCGGTGAAAACACTAGAGAGGGACACGTCCTTAGAGATCTCAGGCTATAATGATTTAAGAAACCATTCAAGAAGGAATTCTTATGGAATATCGACTTTAATGAGCCTCTTCCTTCTCCTCCTTCTTGGATATGATCCGAAATGTGAGTTGCCTAATCTGGTTGGAAATTAGCCAGAAGATCAATTCCAGCATCATATCGAACAGGAAATTGAAAATGGTTCATAAATATAGTAGCCAAATCACCAAAAGAAGTGAAGGTGACCCATGGAAATTCTATGTACCACTTAGTCGCATTTCTAGTTAGGGTACGTTGAAATAATCTCAAACTGATTGAATCGTCTATCAGGGAGTTGGACAAACACCATAAGTAGAAAGTGGTTACATGGTCACATGGATCTTCACTAGTCTTCCCCTTGAATTTTGGTATATCTGAGGGAAACTTGGTTGGGACTGGAGGCCAAACTAGGTTATACCTAATCAGATCATTAGTTAATTTAGAGAGATCTAGAAAGTTTAATGTTGCCAGAAAAGCGAGTCATGGCAGACCCTGAGGATTCCACTCGGTGTGGGCATAACTCCCAATGTTCTGAAAACAATGGCCTGGATTTGTGAAGGCACCAAGTTGTCTGAAGTAACTCGTTGGCCCAACTGAACCATAAGGAGCCCCTTTTGGTCCAGGAAAAATCGGATTTTGACCAACTCCTACCAAAAAACCTTTGTAACTGGTAAAGTTTCCCCCTAGAGAAGTGTTAAAAGGAGCAGACAACCCCTGATAAGGGTTCCATGGACTAGCATAGGGAGAAAAATTATGGAAAGAAATGATAGAAGAATACAACATTTCCCTTGTTGATTGAAATAAAATTGATTCCCAACTCTTAACCCACTAACCGCATGGTTTTTCCAACTTTGAAACGCATTATAACTTTGACCCGTAGAGGAAAACAACATCGATCCCAAAGTGGGATTCGAATGTGGTATATGACCACCCCTAAATGGAAAACCCTTAAAAGAAGTTGATCCACTTGCCATGGATGTGGAAGCCGCTGGTGGAATACTTAAAGGAACCAAAGAAATCACGGTAGTCGGCATTCCAAAATGGAAAAATCCAATGCCAGAGGCAAGAGCTTGAGAACTTCCAATCGAAGATGGAATGGGAGTAGAACCAAATATAGCAGTGCTAGGAGTAATGGAAGGTATAGAAATAGTCCCTCCTCCTTGCACGAATACAAGATTTTTCATACTCATAGCACTTTTTGTGGATGCCATGCTTCTAGCAGTGGTCGTTGAAGGAAAATATCGTTATAGACCTAGGCTTGAAGGCCTATTTGTCGGAGTCTTGACATATAATAAAACGTCTGGATAATCAGGAGGAAGAGGATAATTAGGAGTCGCATGAGACTCAGAAAGCTCTTCAACCTTAATATTGTCTTCCGACTGGAAGAGGACTCGAGAAAGAACAAGAGTGTTCCTCTCTAACTCTCTACTTGTACCATGTCTATCTTGCGAATCAATAACTCCAATCGGAGGATCAATCTCCAATGCGCCTGCTGCCATCGGTTGAAAACCACTGGAAGGATTACTCTTATGCCTTTGAGGAGAAGGCTCAAGACTCATAAGAGATAGCCCACGAAGTCTCTTAAACCAACGAGTCGGTCGATCAACCACTTTGAATTATTTTAAAGAGATTTACTTAAAGACTCAAAAAAATTGTAAAGCTAGGATAACTAGCAGCAAAGAGAACTCTCTAAAAAGTCCCTAAAGATATAAGCAATCAAACAAATTTCAAGTATTTCCGCTCTGGGTCATTAGGACCAGACACCAAAATACAAGGAAGTCAAAATCAAGGGCCTTCCGAAAATAGTCTGGGGTAATTATGCTCCAGGCCTACTAGCAAAGGTATTAGAAGCAACTATGTTGACCTCCAGAGAACAGCCTTTGTCGGTGCAAGCACCAAAGCTTCGCAAGGGTACCCTCCAGAATTATTGCTAAACGTGATGCAACGTCAACCTCAGGTGCCACAGGATTCCCCTCCATAGCCACCTATGCGATCCCTAGGAAAGGAAACTATGGATACCAACTTGTATCAAAAGCCGGAACAGTCGTGAGGCAGGATCTAACAAGTAGGATAGGGGTATCTCTCTTGCTTGTCTTCACTCTCCCTCGTGCTTAACTCCCAGTCACGGATCTTTCTCGATATTTCTAACAATATTGGGTTTCACTCTTTATTCAAATTCTAAGTTTTGTAATTTGAACAACTTTGAAGAGTTAACTCTCCACTCACCTATTCCAAGGCCTAATGAACCTAAACTTGTTGGTGTTTATTAATGACAACAACAAAAGTTCTAGTTCATTTTATTAGATCGCTTTATTTTATATAGTTGTTCTTTAAGTCAGGGGGAATTACGAGAGTGAAACTTATGATGTTTTATGATGCAAAAGAAATCAATAGAAAACTAACTATATGGATGCAGTCATTTTCTTCGATGAAGAGTGATTTCTACTTGGGTTCCACGAAAACCTATATATAAGCACAATATTTTTCCTTTCTTTTCTGAAACAATCCACACACACCCAAAATCTAAAAAGACTAAGAATGCTTAAAAATGCAAACTAACCTAATGCAAGTCAAAATGATGATGCAAGATCCTAAATAACACTCGCAAGCAAATGCGGTTCTTTATAAAGACAATAAGCCAACTTGAAAATGAAGAGGGCCAAAAAATTAAAAACAAATTCTCTCCAAAGAAAGAAGAACAAATTGCAAAAGATCACAATTCGCTTTTCAACAACAAAACAAGAGAAACTGTAAACCAAAAGCTTGGAAAAAGAAAAACAAAAAGCAATATTTTTGTGATTTTTCTTTTAAGGAAACAAAAGCAACTTTTTGAGGTCACAAAAGTACAGTTACTAAAATTTGAAAGATTAAGAAATAAGTACAAGGAGTCTTCCAATCTCGCAAGTTATAAAACTCATGAATAAATGAAGAAATACTACAAACTTACACAAACTGATTCGAACAACAGCAAAAGATTTCAACAAACCAACAAAATATCAAGAAAGAAATACTTTCAAACTTTGCCAAAAAGACTCTACAAAAGGCACGAAAAGCAACAAGGCCATAAAACAAGGAAAAGCAAAGCAAGAGAACTTGAAATCTGGGCTGAAAATGAAATCAAAGTCAATTTCTTGTTCTGGAAAACCAGAACACCCAAGAACTTCAAAACGAAGTCTTGAACCCAAGACACAAACTACAAACTTGCTTAAGAAGCAATCCTAGGCCAAACAATACTTTTTAGTCAGAAGGAGATTTTGAAAAATAAAGCTTGTAGGAAAACTGAGTTCTCCAGATAGCAAATGACCATACAACAAAATAAAACACCATGCAGAAGACCTAATTGGGAAAAAAAAATTGGAAAAAGAATTCAAAAAATTGCATACGCGACTGTGTAAAGACACAGAAGCATGCACACACGTTTCTAATATGAGAAACTCGTGTACAAGCGAGTCTCCTTGAAGAAACCTGTGTGTATACACGATTGTAACCTAAGAAAACATCGTATACAAAGCTTAATTTGGAAAAAACAAAATCAAAGTCCAATCAAGAAGATCATACTTGATGCTTGGGACACTAATGGATCAAACAACACTGTAAAAGCAAGCAATCAAGAAATTGAACCTTGATTAAGAACAAACAGCCCAAACCAGGAATAACAAGAATGTTATCCCCAGCGGAGTTGCCAATTATGTTGTGGGTGAGACCACCCTAGGGCCTTGGGCTGATAACCCCAACAGAGCGAAGGGCAAACCACGACAAGTAATGCTAAAAAAATCAACCTAAATTCTTAGTCTACTGAACTATGTAAGAGTGTCCTTACCCGGGAGTCCTATGTTTGAGTAGATCCTGTAGGGTGCAAACCCTCAACTTCTCTTGATATCTTTGAAACCTAAAAATTATTCAAATGAAACATATACAACAGTAGAAACATAAATCATGTTCATGATATTAACTTTAAATCATATAAATGAATGAATAATTATGCATCAACGTAAGATTCATAAGTGAATTACAATATAAATAGATGCATAAACACATTTAATATCGGAAACAGAACAACATTCCTTTATTGAATTTAGCTACAAGTAAAGTGGAGAAATACGACTTGAGTCCTTCTCCAGCTCCAAGCGGAACCATCCTCTGGATTCGTCCTTTCCCAGCCTCAACAATCTTCCTCCATCACCAATACAAGGATATCTTCAAGAAAGATGAAGGATATCTCTAACAAGGAAACAAGGGTTTCCTGAAGCTTTGGGGAGTGCAAGAGTCCTAGGGATTTCGTCGAACTCAATCAGGGATAATCTCGCTATAGTATCAATATCTCATATATTCTCCCTTAAGGCCTTCCCATGGAGGTTTATTTATACTTCTCCAAATTAGTTTTTTTAGTTTGGAAACAGTTGGGCCACAAGCAATAGGAGATGAGTAATACGTAAAACCCATGAACTCCGCCCAAAATTAAGGAAATTTAATTTTTTTAAGTGTTTTAACATATGTACGCAGGTTGGGTATATGCTGACCCACGTGTACACGCTTTTATCACAGGGAAAAGTAGTGTATAAGGAATAAAACATTTTACTTTTTAGATTTTGGACCAATTCTGGAAGGAAGGGTTGCCCTAGGCCATAATAAGAGCATTAGACCTACCAAGAGTAGAAAATGGTGCTATAACAGGTAGTATAACGAGTTTGAGTGAAATTTTGACATGAGCATGGAAATAATTATAGTTTCATCAGAATTCATTGGTGGGTCAACTTTATTTCATGGTACATACTATCATATATCTATAATTTTAAATGTCCCATAGAATGTCATTTTGTTTCAATAGTCACATTCATACAACTTATAACATGACGTGAGCCATAGAATAATCTTATGAGCTTTAAATAGCGTAATGTTATTTAATCCACGTGATGATGTCATTATTGTTTGTGTCATAAAGTTAGCATTATTGAAGATGTGATGATGCTCTTGTGATTGTATTTTTGTGCCACTGTGAATGTAGTGAGTATCGTACTAGAAAAATAAGTTGATTTTGTGCAAAAATGATGATTTCTAGAGCTTCTTCAATGAGTTGAATAAAAAAATTAAGTAGTGAGCCTCTCCACAAGATTGTCTTCCGAATACTGTAATCAATTCGACATATATATATATATAGACACACACACACACACTAGAGAAATAATGTATAGAAGCGGGCCATGTATGGCATGTCATACAGACAATGAACCATTGTATATAGAACAATTCATTGTAGAGTCACAAACATATTGAATTTACAGTGAGATATGATCACACATATAGATGTGATTCTCTGATTATAATGAGGCGAGTTCCATACGAGTCATTCGCCATAGAATTTACGAGCAAGGCCATTTCATAAAGATCAATTGAGTCATAGAAACAATGTGTGATGGTAATACAAAAACGAGTGACGTCATTATATAGTTAGATGATGCATAAAAGTATTCATGTAGGTAATATATGTTGTTACTGTATATAACAATGCCAATCCATGATGATACTGAAAATTGATGCCATGGTGATTATGTATGCAGACTAACGAGTCGTGAGCATACCAATGTGACACTAAAATATATCAAGAAATGTCATCAACAATGTAATTGTGATGTGATGCTCTTGTAATGTGTAAAGGGTGAGTCATTATGATGACAAGAGTGTTCATAGAAATTTCACCAATCCACTGAAAGCATGAGCTGGTGAGCCTTTGCATTAGCGTGAACCATTATAGAGTGAATTTTCGATCTCTTTAATCAAACCAAATAAACAATCGAGTCATTATTTGGAGAAAGAGTAAATCGGGTAGAAGTTATAGAGCCACAAATATTTGAGACTAATCTCTGCATCCCTAACAATTTGACTATCAATTACAGATGGTTAGGGTTTTGTAACACCCTCCTCCCACCTCTACCCAAGTAACCAACCAACCAAGGTAAACATGCGACGAGAGGCTACTATGGATAGATTCGACCTACTATGTGACCTTAAGTAAGTGGAATCGATGGAAACATAATATACATACATTCAAAATCAGCTTCAGGACCCTCAAGAACCAATCCAACACTTCAGACAGCTTGCCCTTAGGTCCCACTGAGCTTTTGGACAACTTAGGCCTCATTCTCTCTCATGTTATAGGCATGACAACGTCCAAAATCCCAGAGTCGCTCTTACTGGATTTGCTATCAGCGTCTAGAGACTCATTTTTCTAGTTCCATGCCAGCGTCCTCAGGAATTGAGCCACATTTTTAGGCCCAGAGCCCAAGTCACTACCCAGAATCGAATGATAACTTAGGAGTAGCAAAAGAATAGGGAAACAATGATGCAAAAACAATAAGTTAGACAAGACCTTAATCATACCCCTACTATCCATGATAGGAATTTCGTCGAACATATTGCAAACATGTAATCTATAGGTGTAACCAATATAATTGAACATAGGGATCTCATACTTATCTAAGAATGGCTAAGAACCATTGTTGCCTCATTTCATTTCTTGCATTATCATTTGTTAATTCATAGATATATTATCCATTCATTTACAAGTAAATACATGTTGAGATTCATACATAGTTGTTGTCATAAAACACACATATAACCAACATAATAACAACATAAATACCATGAAGTTATCAGCCATAATATCCACATATAAATCAGTACATTTACACATGAAACCAAGGGAATGAATTTATCATTAATGAAGGCAATAAGCCAAACAAAGATGGGACTACCACATTCCACCTGACCATAGATTAGCTGAGCCAAGTCTCCATTCAACCAATCACCCCTATGCCATATTCCGAGCATGAATGTTGGACTCATAGAACACACCAAAAACACCAAAAAAGCATGGATGCCATCGGAGTTCTCCACCTACACCATGAGGAATTTGATTGCCTCCTAGTCTCTTAGGCTTTACCGTAATCCATACTCTGATTCAGGGATCACTAGGCCCTACACCAAGACACTCTCCAGGCTTTACCGTACATCCCATCCCGATACTACTAGGCCCAACGTAGAGAGATCCACCTCTTGGCTTTACCGTATATCCCGCGATTCACCGACAAGGATTACGAGGTCCACTGACATAATTCTGGCTTTACAGCAACACACATTCTGGTTTAGGGGTTACTAGGCTAGTGGCTTTGCTATGATCCATAGTCTGGTTTAGGGACCACGAGACCATGTGTTTTCATTTTGGAGATCCACCCCACTCAGCTTTGAATCCATACGACCATCCCACATTAACCAAATATGAGAACCCATCTCATCAAAGCTATTAGGAAATGGTAAGGCTAGGCTCAAGAACACTATCACACATGGAAAAACCCATGCCATGATTGAAAATAACCACATAAAATACCATGCATGCCAAATCTAGCAAGGAAAACACACATGCAAGTCGATACCTGCAACGAATCCTGCTGTAGCTGGTTGATCCTGCCTTTCCCTGTTTAATATTTGCTTCACCTTGTCTTCTTTGCCTTTCTTTCTCCAATTCCAAAGTGCTCCAAGAAACTCTAAGTGTCCAAGAGTGAAACAGAGAGAGAGAGAGAATAATGAGAGAGCTCCAAAACTCAACTAACAAAAGGTTACGCTGACCAAGATTGCCCACTGATCCTTAGAAGCCTTTTTATCAATGAGGCCTCTATTTTCTTCAATTTCTATTATTTTCCTTCATTTTCCTCCTCACTGAAACATGTGAACTTTCACCTTCATGTTCTCCTAATTTCCATTATTTTCATAAATAAATGCGCCAAAAATTCTATTTTGCCTTTCCAAAGCCTTAGCCATTGCATTTGCCAATTTCCTTAGTCATAAACAACCAAATGAACACCCCCTAGGATATCTTGCCCAATAATCAGCTTGGAATATGTGTCCCATCAACTATAGTCTTATATATTTTTACATGAGTTTTTTAACTAGGGCTATTAGAGAACCACCCCCCCCGTGACACCTATAACCAACAAGACTGCTGAAAACAAAACATACTGCCCATGGAGCTTTATAACATGACTTGTAAAAATTTCTGTTTTCCCACCCCGGTTTTCAGTTTCTCCTTATTTCTCCCATGTAGTTAAATGCCCTTTCCCATAACCATACATTCAACAAGCTGGAAAAAATAAATTTTGCTGAAAACACAAATTCTGGAAAATTTACAGAATGCTGGAAATTGCAGAAATAAAAATCAGCAGTAATAAACAGCCATTAAAACACATTAAAACACTAATATTTTTGGTCAAAGTGACCCTGGAAAAACCCCCTACAACTCTTGGGGAAAACCAGTTTGAGAGCTCTTCTTTATTTCTGGAAAATGTCCTTTTACAGTGAGAAATTTCAGCGAAAATCAGCAAACAAATTTCCAACTTATCTCGATTTCTGAGCCTCACAGCCCACTGGAAATTTCCAAACAGCAACACAATGTTGCATGGCTACTATACGGACGGTACGGACGGACGTACGGATGGTACATATGGCTGTACGGACTGTACGGATGGACTGTACGAACATGCTGTACAGACCTCGATTTTTGTGCATAAAATTAGATGCCTCGATTTCTGTGCAAAAACAAATCTGCCTTTTACTGTTTGCTCAGCAAAAATCTGCCTTTTATTGTTGGTTCTTTCAGCTGTATGATTTGCTGAAGAGCTGCCTGGTATGTGTGCCAAACTGTTGCCTCTTTCTCCTTCCTGTCCAGAAATCTCCCTTGCTCTCTTGCTCTCCTTCTCCCAATCTGCTCATGAAAGAATGAATGATCTTTTCCTCCTTTTCCTCCTTTAACCCAACCCTAAATGACTTTTTGGTGATCCCTAAATCCAATGGCTGAGATAGATTTAGATCAATGGCTGAGATTAAATGCACATTTAAATCTCACTTTCTATTTTTTAATTCACCCACTTTAATAAAGACCCACTTAGTCATTTATTTCCAAAATCACTTTTCCTTTCTAATTTTTCATTGACTTTATAAAAGTCACTTTAAAATTAGACTTAGTAACTTTATCACTTAAAGTCACTTTTAAATTAGATTTTAACTTTATAAAAATTATAAAGTCACTTTAGGAGAAAAATTAAAATCTTTTGGACACTTTTCCCTAGGCCAAAGATCAAAGCCTAAGGGAACCACCTGTCCTCAGTTACCAAATTTCAACATTGGAAAGGGAATTTGATTACATTGAATTTCAACATATTCCAAGACATTTAAACACATTAACTGATGCATTGGTAAACTATGTATTAAATCTACATTTGCAACATTTGTAAAAAATAACAAACATCCACATGATTGTACAAAATAGACAGAGTAAATAGAAGTGATCTCCATAGTTAAAAGTTTGTAAATTTTTTTTTTTACAAAACTGGTGTCCAAGACACATAGGGCCCACGACCTTTATTACCTGAATACATGCCAAGAAAACCAAAAAGAAAAACATAGCTCAAAAATCCTGGAAACTAGTTATGCTCATAGTAGCATACAATGGTCCACGCAACTCATTGTAGTAGATGACCAATCCATCCAGGTATCCTTGCTGAATTCCTGTGAAAACGAGTCGGGAGATCACCAATCCCTATATTAGGAATACCTTGAATATGCCCCTCAAGATTATGCTTGATCTTAATCAATGTCTCTATTGTCTTTGGGTCTAGAGCGTCGATGTGGACTAGGGGTTGTGCACACCTCTATGATAACGACATCCCCACTAAGCTAACTAGTACAAAATCTACATAAAAATTTTAAAATTTGAAAAACCAAAATGAATGTGTCTTTTCACCTGAATCGACCCATTGCATGCCATCAGGAAGGCCAAGGTCTGGATCACCTCTAAAATCTACACCCGCATATGGGTAGTCCTTGATCATAATTAGTTGTTGTCTCAGACATCTAAAAAATGTAGGAGTAAACCTCGTCATCAGGCCACCTTTGTAGCGGGCCAACAAATCTACTGATTGCCCCATGCGATCATCTTTGGGACCTAAATCTCCATCGAAATCCTTTGTATGCATAGTAAAGGAATCATTTTCAAGTAAAAGGAGACCACAATGGAAACATATCAAAATTTTGTTAACGTCTTGTTTTTTCCCTATTAACCTGCTCTTTCAAGTTAGACAGAACTCTTTCGCACCAGTTAAATATGGTTGGCTCCAAATATTATAATGTGTATTGCATCTGAGATTTGGTAGCCAAGTTTAGAGCTACAATTCCAAATATAGACACTATATTAAATAGTATGGTCTTCAAAGGAAGATATTGAACATCTTTGATTTCGATTTTCCCGTCAGTATTTGGTTGGGCATTATCAACACAATATGTGGATCTATCATAGTTGGTTGATTCTCCACCTCTTCGATAACTGAATAATGAAACAAGAGCTCCTCTACATGAAAGCATAGTTAAGAAATATATGTCTTCAATATCGATTGTGAGTGTATGCTCAACGATATGAAAACATTGTTCATTACTTATGAGTGATAATATTGGTTGCGTTTTTCTAGATTTTGACTACCTCTTTGACATAGTTTTCTCCCTAGTCAAATGCACCTAGTTCTTATCAAGGAATCTATAATCCTCTAGCCACATGGAGCGCCCTTCTTATGTGTGGCTACAGCCGAAATTTCCTAGTGTTGACAGTGTAGCCAGGGATCATGTTCTAGAGACTTATGTTTCCTAGGAGATCAATTCGGATTCTCATATTATCCTATCTATCCGAGCTGGCTTGGGCACATTATTGGATAAAATTCCTAACTTCTCTTCACCCCAAGCATCCACATTCATCCTCCTTAGAGAATCTTTGGTCCTATATATACTGGTCTGTCTTTGAGAATCATGGGAGCACTGAAGGGATATTCATACATACATTATGTCACATTGCCATTGAGAGAGATTTTGTGAGTCTTGTTTTGCTCAAGGCCATTCAGCCTAGAGTGGGGAAGACTCTGCCATCTTCTAGAGAGGAGGTGCCACTATTGCACAGTGGCTTCACTCAATGAACCTCTAACATATCATATATGTTCGTGGCATACTAAACAATACCCTTAATTTGACTACATATTGGAAAATGACTCTAAAAATCACTTTATTTAACCCCCTACCAATACGAACCCAATACACCTTCCCAGTTTAAAATCAAAAATTTCATTAACATATTTTATACCCCTTTATATTTATATCCCTTTATTTTCATTAACAATGGTAAGCATATTCTGCACCTAGAAAGAATAACCTAAATACAAAGGAGTTTCAAACTTGAAAGTTTCAGTAAAAAAGAGGCAGGTATAAGTTGTTTGATTTACAAAATTACAAATATATATTTTGGAAAATTTGAATGGAAAATACATATATTTTAACTCTCAATTGCATCTATCTTCTATTGAACACTGAAAAAGATACACTACAAGAGTTCAAAAGAAAACCTTGATAACCAACACAATAGCGCACCTTTCATCTCGCTTATAGAATAGGACAAGGAGAGAAAGTACAATAAATATGGACACATGCAAAATCCTATCTGGTTGGACTTTGTCAAATAATAGCCCTAACCTTATCACCTAGTGCATCATAGTTGCATGGTAAGAGTGTCAAGTAGGTGTGTCTCCATCAAAATATGAACTAGAGCATGCAAGCTTGCATCCCTTCCTTGAGATATGTGTCCTCTACCTAAGATGGGAATTTGTCATGCATAAGTATTCTAATTGACTAAGGATCTACACCCTCTTAGTAATAATAGATCATGCATGCTAAAAATAACAAAAGAAAAGATCTAATATTAGAAAAACTCTATCCAAAACTGAAATTGCTAAATTTGAAACAATATCTAAACTAGAAGTAATTGAAGGTATAAAAAGCGTGCACTTAGCATGCATGCACCCTCTTCCAAACAATAGTTTATTTCAATATCTCTTATGGCATGCA
>APFE031286280.1:0-12607 GCA_000404065.3 Pinus taeda | reverse complement strand
ATCACAATTCCCCGCTATCCTCGCGGATGAACACCTGCACAAGCAAAAGAGAACAAACAAAAGCGTAAAATCTACTAACAACAACTATGTATCGGTCAGGAAAGATACAATTTGCATTAATCAATCATTGAACAAATGTAAATGGAACCATAAGAGTAGTCATCTATCTTTATTAACAAAAAGTAGAGTAAGGTACAACCGAAGTCCTGACGCTGAGTCTTTCTCTAGAGGGTCCAGCCAGCATATCTTCCAAGCATTCACCTTTGGAGCAAATCTCCCAAGTCAAGAGGTCTCTCTCTCACATACAAGGCAACAAGCTCATGACCTTCCTCAAGCTCAAAGCAATCCTCACACAACACACCAAATGCCTACAAAGAGCAGCACTAATGCACTAAGAATTCCTCAATCAAAGTCTATATGTTCAAAAAACTAGCTGCTCATGGGCCATGGAGGAGGCTTATAAAGGAGAAGGAGTCTCCATGAATAGTTAAAGGATAAGCTTTCCCCCAAGAGAAGTGGGTGATCAGTTGAACAGACATGCCTTAGAAAGGATGGCAACCTTTAGAATGCTAACAGCCAAGTCTGGAGTCATCTGGAAGGCTGGCTGTTAGAACAAACTCGCCCAAACAGGATCAGTGCGGGTGCATAACTGGGTTGTCGCGCTGGCATCGCATCTCAATTATAGAAGAGGTCTGGTCAGTGCGATCTAATACAAGTGGAGGGTGTGCTGTTTATGAAATTCGACCAGCGCGGAAAACCCGTGTGCTTCCGCGCTGGCAGCGCACCAGTTACACTATCATCCGCTAGTCAGCGCGGTTATTTTAATAACAGTCGCGATGATCCAATAAACTTAGGCAAAGAGGGTTTTTTGGCCATTTCAGAGAGCATGAGCATGATGGATTTGATTTTATGACACAGTAGGGAAACTGACAAGGAGACAGTGACATTTTACTGTGTAACAATGCCCCTTCAAGCCAACAAATGGTTTCGTTGTTGGGACTGGAATCTGCATAGTGATGTCTGATGTCATATCATTGGAATCCAACTAAGAAGGAAATTTAAGGTTGGTTGGATAGAAGGATTCACGAGTTCGCGGCGCAGGACAACAGGAATCCATGACTGACAAAAGAAGAGTGGTTAGACTGCCAAAATATTCTTCGCATCTTTCGCTATTGAGTTGTACAAGTGGATCACGAAGCTAGTAGATAGCCAAGGAAGGTGGAAGCTCAACGGTCCTATTGTGTGGACCCCAGATTTTGTGCACAGATTGGAAGCATCGAAGGATCAAATTGCATGCGCTGTTGATCACTGGCTTGATCAGATTATAGGAGGATTCATTACTAAGTTTGCGGTAGACACTTGAGTTAGCTACAGCAAGGCAGAGCGACGTTTTCTCAAAGGACCACGAGGTAAGTACATAAATTATCTTAATACTTGGATTAAAATGCTATTGTGTGAAAAGAGGTTTATGTAATTATATTGATGTTTGGAGCTACGTGAAGTGGAAAAACCTATAGAAATGAAGGAAGTAAGGGACCAGAGAACAACCCTTTGATTTCACCTCCACGAGGGGACGAGGAAGAGCTAGTGAAGGTCTCTTTGTGAAGTGTGATTCATTTGATAAGGCAGAGGATTCCGCACATACCACCCCCACCCACACCGCCACTACCATCACTTCCATCTTCACCCATACCACCTCTGCCACCACCGTGACTCAATATGGTAAGCACAATAAAGTTGCATGTGTTCAAGGGATTGGGAAATGAAGATCTGGACTAGTTTTGGTTCATGGTAAGAGCCGTATGGGAAGCGCAGGGAGTGATAGATGATAATATAAAGAAAGTGACATTGGTTAGTGCTCTATGTGATCACACATTGACCTAGTATATTAAGCATTCTAATGACAATCTGAATGCGGGAATCGTGGATATCCAAATTGCACTAAATAAGGAATTTAGCTAGCCGAAGTTAGAGGTGCAGTCGATCATTGGATTCAAAGAGATCACAATGCTACTAGGCAAGACTCCTTGGGAGATGGATGAAAGGCTGAAATGCATGATTCGCGAAGCTAATATGAATCTGACATATGGACAGCACCGGGAATGGTTTGTAGCATCGCTAACACCACATCTGAGGAGTGCACTATTGCAGCAAAACTTAACAACTCAAGTAGAGGCCCTAGAGATCGCAATGAGGCTTGATGAGACCCCAATGTAAGATCCTAACTTAGGAGTTCAGCAGATCCACATGCAATTGAAAAACTTATGCCTTGAGATGCAAATTCTGAAACAGGACAGGACATCCCGACGGAAGTGCAAAAAGAGGTGTGGTGCATAAAATGCAAGGGTCAGGGTCATGATAAGGATCATTGCCCAGTGTTCGTAAATTACCTCGCGAGAGGAGGACCAATGCCGTTAAGGCCGAAAGCACAAGCATGACCTAGTGTGGCACCTGCTTTGTGGTGCGCGATTTGTTAAATAGGAGGGAAACACACTACGAACAACTACCATTTGTTACAGAAGTATACACAAAATTTTCAACAATTGTTCTGTAACTTTTGTAGATCAGTGGAACACGATGAGGGAACTTATAAAAGCTATGAGTTAACGATGGATAGAACTCCCACCTACATATTTTAGGCTGAAACGTGACCCCTAGACCAGTGTTATCACTCATAATTTTCTCTAGAAGTTATTAGAAGAAAGAAA
Source organism: Pinus taeda (assembly GCA_000404065.3). Lineage (NCBI taxonomy): Eukaryota > Viridiplantae > Streptophyta > Pinopsida > Pinales > Pinaceae > Pinus > Pinus taeda. The sequence goes on along the minus strand of APFE031286280.1, from coordinate 9,899 downwards.
ATGACCGAGGTAAATGCAAACCAACTTTTGGGCATAGGCTCTAGCCAACCTAGGCTCAGAGAGGGCTCTCTCTATGTGATTTAGCTTTGTTTGTTGGGATTTTAGGCTAGTTATGAATGTTCAGGGGGTTTTGATTTGTATTGAAGATTGGATGGTGGGATCCTTAAAATAGATGGATAGAATGATGTCTTTAGACCATTGGGCTATAGAGTCAACAAAAGGGCAGTAGAACTGGATCAACTCACTAAAGGGAATGTCCAAAGGGCAAGATAACAGAGTAGAGTGCAGGTGTTTGGGCCAGAGGGGTGAAATGGTTTGAATCAGGGTGAGAGAGCAATTAAGAATTCTTAGACCAAGACTTAAACAAGGAATAGAGGGTAATCAAAAATAAAGGGCAATTAAGAATCCTTTGCTATAGATTATAAAGAGACAACCTAAACTAAGGAGCAATTATGAATTCCTTAACTTAGATATCAGTATAAAACATTTATATGCCTAACTGTTAAAACAAAGTGTAATTAAGCAAATTCTGAGATAATACTCTAGTTATAGCATTCAAATTCAGATATACATTATGGAAAACTTTAAGAATGGTAACAACAACATGAGAAAATACTTGTCTATACTTCGCTCAACACATGAATTCTATGAAATATCTTGTCTTTATTCATTAATCCAACTTGTTGGTTCGGTCAATGATCCAATAGCTTTACAGTCTTTTGTTCAAGATGTCTATAGAAATGTCTAAGAATCCACACTTACATACTTCTAATAGTGAAGTATTTATAGAAAAGTTTATTACAAAATATCCCAAAATAACTTGAGATTTAATCTAGGAAATAAAAATATCTTCTTGCTAGAAGGTAGAGATAGTTATTGAACTGCTTCATGATGTCCCTAGTGTTTTGGTGCTGCTAGCCTTTATAGTTGGGTTTCTAGCCTTTTATGATACCTTTCTATTTGGTTTTTTACGGTGGAAGCTGCATTCACTTTTGGCTTTCATCTGATACACTTTGACACTCATACTCTTTAATCATGTTGAACTGCCTTTACCTTTTACCCTATTGACTATACATTAACCTTTTTACTACATTTTACTATAGTAAATCAGTCAATTTTTCCCATAATTCAACATCAGATAACTTGATTTTCAACATCCTCCTATATATCTCACCTGCCTCAGTATACTTAGCAAAAATATGCCTAGTGATGAATAGGTGTTTCACCTCATGCTGGAGGAAAAACAGGTTTTCAAATGTCTGGTAAAGAACTTTGCCTGTTGGCAATGCCTTTATTGATGATTTACTGGCCTACTCTTTAGCTAGTCTCTGATTTTGTTCTCATAATCCTGTTTTGTCATGAGCTTGTCATTTATGACCAAGGGACTGGGTAACCCTTTCTCTCTCAAAAATTGAAACTTGACCATAAATCTATCAACTGCTACCTGCATATTTTGACACTTGTCCTCCAAGTTTAACATTGAGTTTCTCTTGGAAAGGACCTTTCTTACCTCAAAAATTGTTTCTGTCCTATCCTCTATATCCAATTCCTGAAGTTCATACTTGTTTTTACTGTTGAGGAAGTGGGTAAGTCTGGTAGCATCTTTAGGCATGTCTCCCAGTTCTTGCTTGACTTTTTGGATAGTTTCTATAACTATCTTTATCAAATCTATCTCTTCAAAAATCACTTGAATGGATGGCCAAATATCATTGATAGAGTCAATGATATTGGCCCACAATAATTCCTTGGCTTGCCCAAGGGGTTCCTTTAGTGTTAGATCTTTCTCCATGGCCTTTAATCTTTCATTCATACTGGCTGCTTTCTACACTTCTTCCTTGTGCATGATCTTGTAAAGTGTTATCACTAGACCTAGCCCTGATTGGTTGCTAACCAGGAAGACCTTGAGTAACTCTTTCAGACCTACTTTAGGCTGAGGCTTAGCCTCCCCAACCTAAGAGGGCTCTCTCACAAGATTAAAGATTTTGATCATGAATAAGATGGCTAACTCTACGAAACAAATGAAAAAGTGTAGGAGGTTGGAACACAATTAGAAAGTATCCATTGGGCTTATGGAGTCAAATATGCTTTAGTATTGACAATAATGTTAGCTTTACATAGAAGTCAGGGCATAAGAATTCAACATATGGAGAATACACCAGATACACATAGGATCAATACAGTTTACAAATGTATGAAGGAAATTAGAGCATTGTTAGTGATTTCTAAGTAATCACACATTCATACCACTGTAGATAATAGGAAGAAGACAATACAAGACATTCAAAACATCGAATTCCTTCTGATTCCTGAGAAGCAAAGCCAAATACTGTATTACTAAAAATAGAGTCTTTACACAAAGCACAATATGAGAGATTTTCTTAATAATTTTCCAACCCCTGGTACATTGCTCTTTCTCCTATATATAGAGTTCTTTACATAGCTGAGATTCCTCCTCCAGCATGAGGGGAACTCGAATTCTTCCTACTATGACACATGCTCATACTTTAAAACTAACTATTAATGTAACTCACTGTTGACTAACAGTTCTAGTGATCTAAGACAATTAGGAGTATAACTCCTCATCATGTTGGCAATATCATTAATTACAATTAAACTTGTTCTCTGACAAATGGATTTCTTGAGCTTAGCTGTGGTGATGTTTTGAAACTTCCTGCTGACTCTTGATTCCTCATCCCTAAACTGTTCCTGAAACTTAGGAAGTCGTTCCTATTTTTCTGCTTTGGCCTCCACAAGGATCTTCGAAATAAATTATCCCCTTTGTTTCTTTTAATTGCATAAAAATGCATTTGATTATTTTTTTTTCCATGGCATGTGTACCTTGCTCCAAAAAGACTTCCCTTTGTCCCTCAAAATTTGCACATCGAATGATAATATGCAGCTACAGCAGTTTCGTAGCACGCTACGAAACTGCTGTGCATTAGGCATCACCTACAACAGTTTCGTAGCACGCTATGAAACTGCTTTGTAATTTCAAAGCATAGTATAAGACCAAAATTTAATTTTGTCGAGTCTTTCTTCCTCCTGAAATGGCTTTCTCATCTGTCATGAAGCTGTTCAAAATTGAAAATGTAGATACCATTTTTCAAGGTAGGCATCAAAAGGTGATTAATCAAAATTGAGGACCTAAACTTACATACCATGTGATTTCTTCTTTGGCTAAAGACGTCCTTCATGCTGGCTCAGTTGTATCTTCAGATATTTGATTTGCCTCTTCATAATTCCAGCTCTCAGTTTTGCATTGCCTCTTCTGATGTGTTTTGCTTCTTTAATTGCAGGGACTGTCCAGGTGTAGTATTGAGCACGAAAATTGATCACTTTAGGTATTGAAATCATTTTGTCTTCCCACAGAGCCTCCATTTTATTAAAGTGAGCTTCCTTGATTGCATGTTTTCTTGAGTTTTTCCTTAGTTTGGAAATTTCAAGATTTTCCAAATTCAATTTTCTCTTTAACTCTTCAAAACTACATTCCTCTTGCTGAGAGATGACTGCCTTACCCCTGTCATTTTTATGCAGTTGTGATGATGTTTTTGATGCAGTCATAAGTCCTTCATAAGGTTTTTGTTACCTCCCCTATTTCACTAACTTTTGGCAGCGCCTCTTGAATCTCTTTTGAACGCCTTGTCACTGGTCTTCTTGGCTTAAAAACAAATTTAGAAACCTGATCATCAAACTTAAGATTTTTAGAGGTTTTGGCCTTTTTGGTTTTGTCGTTACTTGTTTCTATCAAGTCTTCTTGAACTAGATGAAATTCTTCAATGTCAATAGCTTGAAGCAAATCATTGAGACTTCCCTTTGAAACTGGGCTTCCCTCAGTAACCACTATCTTGCCTTTTTCTTTAGCTAACTGGCTCTTGGTTACTCTTCTCTGGAATGTTTCACCTGTAGATTTCTCTTGTACCACCTCTTTGATCTGAGCTTTCCCTTTCTGTGACTATTGAGGTGTGTCCTGAATCACCAATGGTCTTGTGGGCTCCTTTACCTATTTCCTTGCTTTCAATTTCATGAATCTCCTTGATCTCGTTTCTGTACGATGACCAACTGTTGGTGGAGAAGTCTTGGTAGCCTGAGGACTGAGACCGGTTTCATTCCTGAAGCTAGACATAAACATGAACGTGGACCAGTCCCTATATACTCTCTGGAGCTCATACAAAACGATCAACTTGACTAAACCGTGATGAAACAACGAGGTCTCACAGGCTTCCTTCTTCAACTGAACCTTGTCACACATTTTGCCTAGACTACGAAACAAATAGAAAGGCAAATCAAGAGATATCTTTCGAGTGAAATGAAGCAGAAGCTTGAAGTGGTAAGAATACACCTTATGATACCTCCCCTCACAGGTGAAATATCTCTGTATGCAAGTAAACAAATTGGAAACTGAATCTTTGACAAAACTCATGGGCACTGACTTGTTCAAGTCCAAATCAATGAACTCTGGCTTCAAAAATTCCTTACATGGAGTCATATCAAATTTGAAATTTTTAAACCACCTTTCCTATCCCCTTGGGATTTCAATGATTGTAGATATAACCTCTGGAGAGATGGGTAATTCGAGTACCCAACTTTCGAATTCAATCCTGCGAAATTTAAAGCAAATTCCCTGGTGACTTGCGTATGACCTCCTTGAAGTTTCTCGCAAAATCTCCAACAACCAACCTGTTTGAATGCTCGTTCAACTTCACTGTTCTTTAGGATAATATCTAAGACTTTAGGTTCATTCCTAAAACACTTGCCTGACCTATGCTCCTTCTTTCTGTAGACCCCTCCATGGAATGCCTGCAACGTGAAGAAGCCTACACCGTCTCAATCTCGATCACTACCTCGCTTGCAATGGATAAGGAAATCTGCCTCGCTTGATCTTCAAAGAATTCAATTGAACGCCTGTCAATTTTCTCCTCATGCATGAACCTAAACATAAATCATGACTGTGAATACTTGGCTCTTTTTGAAACTTGCAACCTGAGTGTACCAAGACACCTAACGACTCTAATGATGAGGATAAGCGGTTGAATATGATAGGTGAAGTGTATAAGCTGACAACTGATGATGTAAACATAACGGATTTTGATAGATTTGACAACTAGGTGAGATTTTCTACTGATCCGCACGAATCCCCTATTTCGTAGTGCAGCCAGTGCAAATTCTGGGTTTTGCGCTATGAAAACACCTAGACTAGTTTTTGCGCTACGAAAACACCTAGACAGTTTCGTAGCGCATAAGAACCTTAAAGAAAATTTGATACATGAAATCTATGTGAGTTGTGGGACTAGTGATGAATAAGAATGGAGTGTTAACCTTTATCTAACCATACCACCAAGACTCCTAGGACTTAGACACATGGAAAAACTAAACCCGGACTAACACCTAACCTTTACGATCAAACTGATGTGAACAATTTAGAAATTGTTTCTTAAGTGATAATAGAAAGCTTGCAATTTGTTTCCAAGCTTGTCACCTTTTCTTTCAGTGTGTTCATTTCTGTAGCCTAAATAGAAATTTCCTCCATGTCTCTGACCAACTTTGCTGCTTCTTCTCCTGATGCACCTGCTACTAATCTAGACTCTGTTGAAACTAGTCATGTTGTAGGCATGGGAGTTGTGGGAGCCAATGAGGCTACCAGTGTTGAAGGGACTGTTGTTGAGACATTTGGGATGACATTTGCAGACGTAGTGGAAATATCACTTTGCTTCAATTGAATTAAAGTGTCCAATTCCTTCTCTGTCTCCTTTAACTAATCATTAAGTTTTAGGACCAAGTTCATCAACTCTTCATGTCTGGTTTGGCTCTCTAAGATCTCATGTGTTTGGGGATGCTGCAGTTGAGGTATCTTCAATTGTTTTTTTAGTGCTTCAATGTCATCATTCCTTTTTTTAATAAGTTGCATAGTGGCTTTAATGTCTTTGGGATCATGTCCCAATTCAATCACTAATTCTTCCAAAGACTTAATTCTAGTATCCTTGGCCTGTGAAGAGGCCTTCTCTAATTTATATTGAGCTGAGATATTGCTCAATGAATTTTGTAGTTGATGGGCAACTATGGCTTTACCAGTAAGGGTGGAGTAAATCATTTCTCCAGCCTATTTATGAAATTCAATTTGGTCTATGGGATGAATATCCCTTGTCATCACTTCAAAATCAATTCTCTTGTAATCTGCTGATATCCTTGGCTGTTGAGCAGTTGGTTTTATGAAGGACATCTATATTTTTCCTTCTTTGATGTCAAAAGCAAACATCAACCTAGATTGATTAGTAGGTGTGAGTTTGAGATATTGAGCATAAGTTTGGGCCTTTAGTTTCTCATTTCTCATATTGATCTCTTTATATATATCTTTTATATCCTTATCCTTATCAATAGGCCTACTGAATGAGGATAATTCTACACTTAGCTGTGTTTCCAAAATCTGGGTCTATGATGTGGATGGCCCATGTGTTTCCTTAGATGGATCTATGCCTTTACTTCTGTCCAGCTCAGTATCAACTATTTCAATTGAGCCTTTTGTGTCTTCCTGCTCTGAAACATGACTTATCCTAGGTATTTTGCTCTGAATGGTCTCATATTGTATATTTGATGTGACCATTCTTGAACTTGAGGGTTCCTCCCTAGTCCTTTTGGGGTGCGTTTCCTCATTCTGAGGAGTCTGCATGATAGGAGGGGTGCTCATGGATGCTTCTTGTTGTTCAGGTATCTGCAGAAATGAGCTCTCATCAAACTATCTTTCTAAGTCACATAAGGTATTCTCTACATCTACCTTTGTATTGCCTCTGTCTACAAGAGTATTTTCCACCCACTCAGATTGATTGGCATATCTTTCTATCTCTGGTATGGGATGGTGAATATAAGGTCCCAACTTGGCATTCTTTATCAATCTGGTTATAAGTTCTTGAGGGTCATACCTCCACATGAAACTCTTTTGGAACTTCATTTGCTGCAAAATTTGGTTTGCCTCCTCCCCTGCCTCTCTAGAATTGCATATGAAGGGGCCTAACTGGCTTTTTACTTTGAATTGTGATCTTTTATTGGCCGAGAAAAAATTTATCTCATGAGAGTTCATTATTTTTCTATAGTACTCTAGAGAAAATAACCTCATGGGGAAGTATTTGGGTAGTTTATATGGTGCAAGCTAGAAACGATAAATTCTTATCTCTGTGTGGTTTTGGTAAAGGTACCAATCTCCCACTTTGATTTGTTTAGACAACTGAGGGACCCATTTGATATCTAGACTTATCCTAGGTGGAGGGCTTCTTGTTAGCATAGTCATGACTAGATGAACAAAAGAATATATGAAATATGAATAAGTATATGGTAACTGAAACTTATGGGGCAGTGGGGTCCAAAAAATGATAGACCTGAGCTGGCCTTTGGTATCCAACTTCTGAAGGGAAAAAGGAAATATGTTTGGTTGCTAGGATAGGAACATATCGTAAAGGACAAATGAGTTTTTAAACACTCTCTCATTGTGCATCCTGGTGAACTGTTCATGCATTCTCTCATCTATGAACTCAACATAATTGTACAAAATAGTAGGAGGCTATCCTGGGGTATAAATTGACATGAAGGCCAGGACAAGTTCATCAAAAATTGCATCAGTGGTGCAACATAGAACACATAATATCACGGTGATGATTTGTTTTCCCCTTTCAGAGAACATGGCAAAAACATATGGAGGGGGATATTTGGGAATATATGGATCTTCTACAATGAATGTCTGGAATATTTGGGCTAACCTGGATAGGCTCAACTTGGATTACTAGTCTAGCAAATCCCCAATGGAGAGTGGGGTTAGGTTTTGACCTGGTTGGGTTTGCAACATTTCATTAATGGAGTTAGTTGTAATGGCGAACAAAATATTTTGGTCAGGGGACATAATAGCTCTCAGGCTGGACTGGTGGACAATTTCAGGGAAAACATGTACCTCTGGGAATTGGTATTTGGGAAAATTTGACTCCCGAAAGCCAATATCATCAACATGGTTGAGGTATCTGTCCCTACTTAAAAAATAGATTTCAAGTCGGAGGGTCTGGGTAGATGTATCCTTAATTTGGAAATCCTTGTCATCCAGGGGAAGGTGGTCCAGGTCCAAATGTGGAGTTGTGATAGGTCTAACATCCATGGCAACAGGGGCAGCCATAATTTAGTTCTTGTGGATTTAAATTTGGCTTTAAAGGTTTAATTCAGAGGTTTTTCACGACAACTGGGATTTTTCAGAGGGTTTGGCCGCAGCTTTCAAATTTAAAGTATTTTTTAATTAATTTTACTTAATTAAAATACTTCACAGGCTAAATGCTTTCCAAATTTTAAAGGGTGAGTGGTAATTCATGGTGAAATATCTGGAATTGGGTGAATTATTTACAAATCTGGAGGCAACAGCAGAGGTTCAAATGGATCTAGTACGGACTGAGAGGTCGACTAGGGTCTCTGCAACTTTCTTCAGGAGTGAATTTGGAGTTCAAATGGTGAATTTGGCATTTGCAGGAATCACATTGGTTCGTAGAGGTTCACAAAGAAAACGAGCGTAAAAAGGTGAAAAAGGGCTTCTCAACCTTTTTATGGAGCAATGGTTACTTTTTGGCGGCAAATTTTATGAATGAACAACAGGCAATTTGGTGGGATGAGCGGGGAGGCAGTTTCCCAAGCCATCACACCACTTATGGAGGTTGGGTGGTATTTCAGAGGGGTCACCCAATCTACTCCAGAGCGTGACACGTAGCAATGGGGGGGTCGGATAAAACCGCTTTATCGGGTGGGTAACAGTCAGCCATTGGGCACGGAAAATATGGCTGTGGACCGTTGGATGAAGGGGAAGATGATCAGATGACAGTTGGGCGAGGGAGGTGCGCGAGTGATAAGAGAATGGGTTTTGGGGGGTCCAAGGCTTTAATCCTCGGCGGTTTATGATTAATTTAAGACTTAATCACGAGCTTAGTTGATTGGGCGGGGTTTAAATGATGGGTTTTATTTATTTTGTCAAGGTAAAGGGTAAACTGTATAGTTTTTATCAAAACTAAGGGTTGGGATATTTATTTAAGGGATTTATTTAATATACGGGGATAGTTATATTGGGAATTTATATAATTATGTTAAAAATTAATATGAAATGTGATGAGTGGAGTGGGTATATCTTCAAGTATATATGTAAATGTAATATTTGCGCACTTTATTTACATATACTCAATACTTAGGATAAGATGTTTTTGTGGGTTTTTTGAGTGAAATAGGATTTACATAGGGGTTTTCACTTTTCCTAAGCAAAATGAAGTTTAACCTTAGGAAAATGGGTTTTTATTAGGGAAATGAGGGGGGAATGGATTTTATGAAGGGGATTCTATCACTTGATGTCCTTAAGTCACTAAGCTGACGGTCCAATCCCACCAAAAGTCAAAGAAATTCTTTGAGCCTCTTTGACTTGAAGGATTTAAAGTGCTAGAGAATACTTGTGGATAGGAAATTAGTAAGTAAGGGGAAAAATGAATGACGGGAAGTTAATCACATTAACTTGCATACCTTTCTTATTGCTTTCACAGTTGATGATACATTGAAATATGAGTCTAAGCATGATGCATGTATTTTGACCCAATTAATGTTGTAGTTTAGCAACCTTTCTTCTACTTACCCATTTACCTATTCTAACATTTTTTCTTCATTTATTTGGGTGCATTTAGGCTAGAAATCCCTTATTCTATCTTTTCTTTAATAAAAAAAAACTATCTATTTCTAACCTTATATCATCCAAGGGCTCAGATTAAACTGATGAGCTCCTTTTATTTTCTCTACCTATCTAATGATCTGCCAAGATTAAACTGTTTGGTCAAATTTTATTCTCTAACTATAAACATAAAATTCAAAGCATGATATAATCAAGATTAAACAGTTTGATTACC
>APFE031286278.1:0-19715 GCA_000404065.3 Pinus taeda | reverse complement strand
CTCTCTCCTTTTCTCCTTTCATCTCTCTTATTCCTTTTATCATTCCCTCTCTCTCCCCCCTTTAGATATTTTCCTCTCTCCCTCTCTCTCTCCTTCGCTCTCTCTCCCCCTCACTCCCTCTTTCCTTATCTTTCCCTTCCCTCCTCTCTCTCTCTCTCACCATCTCATGCTTTTCTTCTCTCTCTCTCTCTCTCTATCTCTCTCTCTCCATCTCATGCTTTTATTCTCTCCCTCTCTCTCTCCTCTTACCTTCATTCATCCCTCTCTTCCCATTTAGATTTTTCTATCTCTCCCTCCATATCTCTCACACTCTCATTTAATCTATATCTCCTCCTCCCCCTCCCTCACTCTTCCTTCTCTCCTTCTCTATCTCTATGTTCCCCCTTTGTTTCTCCCCCTCTCTCTCCCTCTAGCTATGTCTCTCTCTCCCTCCCTCTTTCCTTTTCTTTCTCCTTAAGTCCCTCTATATTTATATTTCTATCCAAACCATTACTCCCTCTCTATCACATACAATCTTCCATTCTTTCTATCTCTTTCTTATAGACCCTTTCTCTTTCTCTTTCTCTCTCTCCTTCTCTCCCTCACACATACTCTCTCTCTATCTCTCTCTTATTCCCTATATCTCTCCCTCTCTCTCCACCATATAAATATTCCTCTTCCTCCCTCCCTCCCACTCTTATTCTCTCTACCTCTCTCTATTTCTCTCTCAAACAGACACACACTCTTCCTCTTTCTTCCCCCTACTCTTTATGTTGGGTATGTATTATTTTTTTTGCACGAATATTCCCACATGTTATACATTGTGTCTGGTGCAACGAAGGGGTCACAATGGGGGGGGGGGGGGGGGACCCTTTGATTGGGAGGGTTGTATTGATCTTTGTGTAGCTTGGGAGGTACTCCAAACCCTAGGGTTCAAGGTTTGGAGGGAAAAGTGCCACAAGGGTCACTTGTGGGCTTAGAACCCAAGCCTGTGGTTTTGCACCCAATCGTGTTTGGGGAAATTCTAGAAGCACATTTCTATATGTCATGGCATGAAATGATAGAGGGCGGAAAGGATAATCCAACGATTCAAGAATCGTCGAATTCCGAGTTGTATAAGTGGAGAAATGAATTTTTTGAAGTTGGCAAATAATTACTGGTTTTCAAGTCATGTAGGCTTGAAGTAAAATTTACCCAATAGATGTGTCTCTTCACTAATTCGTTGGAGCCCCTTTATTGGCTATAAATAAAGGGTGATTTGATGTTTTATATGCATCCAACAAGAGCAACGCAATACTCTAGAAGGCAACCCATTGAGGAGGGACAACCCATGCCCTAGCCGCAACACAAGGAACAATGCTTATAATTCTTCTAACAACAATCAAACTCCTAACCCTTAGAAACGACAAAAATAATTAGCATTTAGCTACATTAGACTTCAATTCAAAGTATTCTTTGATATTTTTATAGGATTGATAATGAATATTTTGGTTAGGTAGCTTACTTTTTTTGATGATAAACTAGTTTCATCCATGTAAAAGCATTTGAGAGTTCTTTGTCACACAATGTATAACCTAGGTAGGGGTGATAAACCCATATGATTGCACACTATATTTCTCTATTATGGAGTTACAATTTTGGAAGGAGATTGGACTTGCGTAGTGAAATGACACATTATCGAAGAGGATGCTACACCATAGGAACTTCATCATCAAGAGATGGTGAACCGATTTTCTCTCTAATTTCATCAATAGTATAATTAGCTTGAAGCAAATCCATCATCATCTGGTCATCCACAACAATTTTTTATGATGGAATATTCATTAGAGGTTCATCTATTGTTCAAAAATTTGGATTCTCCTTCTCTAAAAGCTTATGTTTTGTTATACCTACGCTAGCCTTTTGTCTTGTTTCAATGACATTTTCCATCGGTTCTTTAAATAGATTGCAATTACAAGGAGACAATAATTATCTAATAATTACAAAATAAAAATAATTGTATTCAAATTACATAAGAAGAAAAATATCGTCTCCTAGTTTCACAAGAAGAAACAAAAATTGACATCCAATTTTACAATATGACAAGAAATGCTTTCCAATTACACAAGAAGGAAAAAATGTCTTATAGTTACTGAAAAAGATGACAATTGTTTTTAAATCGCACAAATTGCCTCCCAATTACAAAAAAAATATCTTATAATTAGAAAACAAGACAAAAAATATCTCCCTAGTAACACAAAAAGACAAAAATATTATTTCCAAGTAATATTTCTCTTTGTGTATTTCCTATATTGTTGTTTGGATGTTGAGTCAGTGGCAAGAATGAGTGGGAAAATAACTGGAAACAACGTGCATGCATTATGTTTAAGATTTTTTATATATTTTTGACAAAGAACACACATTCCTATGACCAACATTCATTATCATTAATGCCTTACCTTCCATTCACGCCCTTCCTCTCATCCTAGTCCTTGACAAGAGCACACAAGAATTTTTATTAAGATTATGCACATTTTCCTAAGAACATGTGCACACTTTCTTCACTTATCCTTTCCTCTCTCTTATGCCATTCCACCCTGACTCACTCTTCCCCCTCCCCCCTTCCCCTCTCTCCTTCCTCTCTCTCTTTCCTACCCTTGTCTCTCTTCCCCTATACATCTCTATCCCTCACTCCCTGCCTAAAAAATAACCTAGAAGTGGACTCCACCCTAACTCTCTAGAACAAAATCATAATCTCTCTCTCTCTCTCTCTCTCTCTCTCTCTGTCTCTCTTGCGACTCCCCCCTCTCCCCCTCATTCCCAAAACAACAACTGTCCTCCAACACTATCTTTCTCTCCCTCTCTCTCTTACGACCCTCCCCAGTCCCTCCTTCAGAACTCCTCTCTAATGCTATATTTCTCTCTCTCTCTCTCTCTCTCTCTCACACACACACACACACACACACACACACACACACACACACACATACTGGCCACCGCACTCTTTTTCCATCTCTTTCTCTGCCACTCACTTTCTTGTTTGTCCTTCTATCTCCTTTCATCTCTCTTATTCCTTTTATCATTCCCTATCTCTCCCCCCTTTACCTATGTCCCTCTCTCCCTCTCTCCCTCCTTCACTCTCTCTCCCCCTCACTCCCTCTTTCCTTCTCTTTCCCTTCCCTCCTCTCTCTCTCTCTCTCTCTTTCCATCTCATGCTTTTACTCTCTCTCTCTCTCTTTCTCTCATGCTTTGCTTCTCTCTCTCCCTCTCTCTCTTTCTCTCATGCTTTGCTTCTCTCTCTCCCTCTCTCCCTCTCTCTCCTCTTACCTTCTTTCATCCCTCTCTTCCCATTTATCTTTGTCTCTCTCATCCTCCATATCTCTCACACTCTCATTTAATCTCTATCTCCTTCTCTCCCTCCCTCACTCTTCCTTCTCTCCTTCTCTATCTCTCTCTTACCCCTTTGTTTCTCCCCCTCTCTCCCCATCTAGCTATGTCTCTCTCTCCCTACCTCTCTCCTTTTTTGTCTCCTTAAGTCCATCTATATTTCTCTTTCTCTCCCAACCATCACTCCCTCTCTATCACATACAATCTTCCTCTCTTTTTATCTCCTTCTTATAGACCCTTTCTCTTTCTCTTTCTCTCTCTCCTTATCTCCCTCACACATACTCTCTCTCTATCTCTCTCTTATCTCTATATATCTCCCTCTCTTTCCCTAATATAAATATGCCTCTTCCTCCCTTCCTCCCACTCTTCTTCTCTCTACCTCTCTTTGTTTCTCTCTAAAACACACACACACTCTTCCTCTTTCTTCCCCCTACACTTTATGTTGGGTATGTATTATTTTATTTTCTCGACTATTCCCACATGTTATACATTGTGTTTGGCGCAACGAGGGGGTCACAAACAGGGGGGGAACCCCTTTATTGGGGGGTTTTTGTTGATCTTTGTGTAGCTTGGGAGGTACTCCAAGCCCTAGGGTTCAAGGTTTGGAGGGAAAAGTGCCACAAGGGTCACTTGTGGGCTTAGAACCCAAGCCTATGGCTTTGCACCCAATTATGTTTGGGAAAATTCTAGAAGAAATTTTCTACATGTCATGGCATGAGACGATAGAGGGCGGAAAGGAGAATCCAATGATTCAAGAATCGTCGAATTCCGAGTTGTAGAAGTGAAGAAATGATTTTTTTGAAGTTGGTAAATAATTATTGGTTTTCAAGTCATGTAGGCTTCAAGTAAAATTCAGCCAATAGATGTTTCTCTTCACTAATTCTTTGGAGCCCCTTTATTGGCTATAAATAAAGGGTGATTTAATGTGTTATAGGCATCCAACAGGAGCAACACAATACTCTAGAAGGCAGCTCGTTGAGGAGGGACAACCTATGCCCTAGCCGCAACACAAGGAACAATGCTTATAATTCTTCTAACAAAAATCAAACTCCTAAACCTTAAAAAGGAAAAGAATAATTAGCATTTAGCTACATTAGACTTCAACTCAAAATATTCTTTGATATTTTTATAGGATTGATAATGAATATTTTGGTTAGGTAGCTTACTTTCAAGTGATGATAAACTAGTTTCATCCACCTAAAGGGGTTTGAGAGTTCTTTGTCACACAATGTATAACCTAGGTAGGGGTGATAGACCCATATGCTTGCACTGTAGATTTGTCTACTGTGAAGTTACAATGTTGGAAGGAGATTGGACTTGCGTAGTGAAATGGCACACTATCGAAGAGGATGCTACATCATAGGAACTTCATCATCAAGAGATTGTGCACCAATTTTCTCGCTAATTTCATCAATACCATAATTAGCTTGAAGCAAATCCATCATCATCTAATCATCCACAACAATTTTTTATGATGGAATATTCATTAGAGGTTCATCTATTGTTCTAAAATTTGGATTCTCATTTTCTAAAAGCTTATGTTTTGTTATACCTACGCTAGCCTTTTGTCTTGTTTCAATGACATTTTCCATCGGTTCTTTAAATAAATTGAAATTACAAGGAGACAATAATTTTCTACAAATTACAAAATAAAAATAATTGTATTCAAATTACATAAGAAGAAAAATATCATCTCCTAGTTTCACAAGAAAAAACAAAAATCTACATCCAATTTTACAATATGACAAGAAATTCTTTCCAATTACACAAGAAGGAAAAAATGTCTTCTAGTTACTGAAGAAGATAACAATTGTCTTTAAATCTCACAAATTTCCTCCCAATTACAGAAAAAATATCTTATAATTAGAAAAAAAAGACAAAAAATTTCTTCCGAGTAACACAAAAGACAAAAATATTATTTCCAAGTAATATTTCTCTTTGTGTATTTCCAGTATTGTTGTTTGGATGTTGAGTCAGTGGCAAGAATGAGTGGGAAAATAACTGGAAACAACGTGCATGCATTATGTTTAAGATTTTTTAAATGTTTTTGACAAAGCACACACATTCATATGACCAACATTCATTATCATTAATACCTTACCTTCCATTCACACCATTCCTATCATCCTAGTCCTTGACAAGAGCACACATGCATTTTTATTAATATTATGAACATGTTCCTAAGAACATGTGCACACTTTCTTCATTTATCCTTTCCTCTCTCTTACGCCATTCCACCTTGCCTCTCTCTTCCCCCTCCCCCCTTCCCCTCTCTCCTTCCTCTATCTCTTTCCTACCCTTTTCACTCTACCCCTCTACATCTCTATCCCTTACTCCCTACCTAAAAAATAACCTAGAAGTGGCCTCCACCCTAACTCTCTATAATAACATCATAATCATCTCTCTCTCTCTCTCTCTACCCTCGCTCTCTACCCTCCCTAGTCCCTTCCTCACAACTCATAATATCATCTCTCTCTCTACCCTCCCTAGTCTCTTCCTCACAACTCATAATATCATCTCTCTCTCTAGCCTCCCTAGTCCCTTCCTCACAACTCCTCTCTAATTCTATCTCTCTCTCTCTCATATGACCAACATTCATATGACCCACACACATTCATATGACCAACATTCCTTATCATTAATGCCTTACCTTCCATTCACACCCTTCCTGTCATCCTAGTCCTTGACAAGAGCACACATGCATTTTTATTAATATTATGAACATGTTCCTAAGAACATGTGCACACTTTCTTCACTTATCCTTTCCTCTCTCATACGCCATTCCACCTTGCCTCTCTCTTCCCCCTCCCCCCTTCCCCTCTCTCCTTCCTCTATCTCTTTCCTACCCTTTTCACTCTACCCCTCTACATCTCTATCCCTTACTCCCTACCTAAAAAATAACCTAGAAGTGGCCTCCACCCTAACTCTCTATAATAAACATCCATACTCTCTCTCTCTCTTCTCTCTTCTCTTCTCTCTCTCTCTCGCTCGCTCTCTCTCTCTCTCTCTCTCTCTCTCTCTCACACACACAGAGTCCACCTCACTCTTCCCTTCTCTTTCTCCCCCCCACTCTCTCACAACCCCTTATCTTTATCTTTTTCCATCTCACACACTATCCACCTCACTCTTCCCTTCTCTTTCTGCCCCCCATTACTCTCTCTCTGTCACTCTCTCACAACCCCTTATCTTTATCTTTTTCCATCTCTTTCTATGCCACTCACTTTCCCTTCTGTCCTTCTCTCTCCTTTCCTTCTTTAATCTCTCTTATTCCTTTTATCATTCCCTATCTCTCCCCCCTTTAGCTATTCCCCTCTCTCTCTCTATCCTTTGCTCTCTCTCCCCCTCACCCCCTCTTTCCTTCTCTTTCCCTTCCCTCCTCTCTCTCTCTTGTAATCTCATGCTTTTCTTCTCTCCCTATCTCTCTCTGTCTCTCTCCATCTCATGCTTTGCTTCTCTCTCTCTCTCTCTCTCTCTCTCTCGCTCTCTCTCTCTCTCTCCATCTCATGATTTTCTTCTCTCTCTCCTTCTATCCCCCTCTCTCCTCTTACCTCCATTCATCCCTCTCTTCCCATTTAGCTTTGTGTCTCTCTCCCTCCATATCTCTCAAACTCTCATTTAATCTCTATCTCCTTCTCTCCCTTCCTCACTCTTCCTTCTCTCCTTCTCTATCTATCTATTCCCCCTTTGTTTCTCCCCCTCTAGCTATGTATCTCTCTCCCTCCCTCTCTCCTTTTCTATCTCCTTAAGTCCCTCTATATTTATCTTCATCTCCCAACCATCACTCCCTCTCTATCAAATACAATATTCCTCTCTTTTTATCTCCTTCTTATAGACCCTTTCTCTTTCTCTTTCTCTCTCCCCTTCTCTCCCTCACACATACTCTCTCTCTCTCTCTCTCTTAGTCCCTATATCACTCCCTCTCTCTCCCCCATATAAATATGCCTCTTCCTCCCTCCCTCCTACTCTTCTTCTCTCTACCTTTCTATGTTTCTCTCTCAAACACACACACACTCTTCCTCTTTCTTCCCCCTACTCTTTATGTTGGGTATGTATTATTTTATTTTCACACTATTCCCATATGTTATACATTGTGTCTAGTGCAACGAGGGGGTCACAAGGGGGGGGGGGACACATTGATTGGCAGGGTTGTGTTGATCTTTGTGTAGCTTGGGAGGTACTCCAAGCCCTATGGTTCAAGGTTTGGTGGAAAAAGTGCCACAAGGGTCACTTGTGGGCTTAGAACCCAAGCCTATGGTTTTGCACCCAATCATGTTTGAGGAAATTCTAGAAGCAAATTTCTACTTGTCATGGCATGAGACGATAGAGGGTGAAAAGGAGAATCCAACGATTAAAGAATTGTTGAATTCCAAGTTGTAGAAGTGGAGAAATGAATTTTTTGAAGTTGGAAAATAATTAATGGTTTTCAAGTCATGTAGGCTTGAAGTAAAATTTAGCCAATAGATGTGTCTCTTCACTAATTCGTTGGAGCCCCTTTATTGGCTATAAATAAAGGGTGATTTGATGTGTTAGAGGCATCCAACAAGATCAACGCAATACTCTATAAGGCAACTCATTGAGGAGGGACAACCTATGCCCTAGCTATAACACAAGCAACAATGCTTATAATTCTTCTAACAAAAATCAAACTCCTAAACCTTAAAGAGGACAAAAATAATTAGCATTTAGCCACATTAGACTTCAATTCAAAGTATTCTTTGATGATGAATATTTTGGTTAGGTAGCTTACTTTCAAGTGATGATAAACTAATTTCATCCACCTAAAGGCATTTGAGAGTTCTTTGTCACACAATGTATAACCTAGGTAGGGGTGATAGACCCATATTCTTTCACACTAGATTTATCTATTGTGGAGTTACAATTTTGGAAGGAGATTGGACTTGCGTAGTGAAATGACACACTATCGAAGAGGGTGCTACACCATAGGAACTTCATCATCAAGAGATTGTGCACTAATTTTCTCTCTAATTTCATCAATAGTATAATTATATTGAAGCAAATCCATCATCATTTGGTCATCCACAACAATTTTTTATGATGCAATATTCATTAGAGGTTCATCTATTGTTCTAAAATTTGGATTCTCCTTTTCTAAAAGCTTATGTTTTGTTATACCTATGCTAGCCTTTTGTCTTGTTTCAATGAAATTTTCCATCGGTTCTTTAAATAAATTTAATTTACGAGACAATAATTGTCTACGAATTACAAAATAAAAATAATTGCATTCAAATTACATAAGAAGAAAAAGATCGCGTCCTAGTTTCACAAGAAAAAACAAAAATTGACATCCAATTTTACAATATGACAAGAAATTCTTTCCAATTACACAAGAAGGAAAAAATGTCTTATAGTTATTGAAGAAGTTTAAATCACACAAATTGCCTCCCAATTACAAAAAAAATATCTTCTAATTAGAAAACAAGACAAAAAATTGCTTCCCAATAACACAAAAAGAAAAAAATATTATTTCCAAGTAATATTTCTCTTTGTGTATTTCATGTATTGTTGTTTGGATTTTGAATTAGTGGGAAGAATGAGTGGGAAAATAATTGGAAACAACATGCATGCATTATGTTTAAGATTTTTTTAATTTTTTTGACAAGGCACACACATTCCTATGACCAAAATTCATTATCATTAATGCCTTACCTTCTGTTCACGCCCTTCCTCTCATCCTAGTCCTTGACAAGAGCACACATGCATTTTTATTAATATGATGCACATGTTCCTAAGAACATGTGCACACTTTCTTCACTTATCCTTTCCTCTCTCTTACGCCATTCCACATTGCCTCTCTCTTTCCCCTTCCCCCTTCCCCTATCTCCTTCCTCTCTCTCTTTCCTGTCCTTGTCTCGCTTCCCCTCTACATCTCAATCCCTTACTCCCTATCTAAAAAATAACCTAGAAGTGGCCTCCACCCTAACTCTCTAGAAAAACATCATCATCTCTCTCTCTCTCTTGCGACTCCGCCCTCTCCCCCTCATTCCCAAAACAACAACTCTCTTCCAACACTATCTTTCTATCCCTGTCTCTCTTACGACCCTCCCTAGTCCCTCCCTCGCAACTCCTCTCTAATTTTATCTTTCTCTTCCTCCCACTCCCCTTCTCCTTCTCTCTCTCTCTCTCTCGCTCTCTCTCTCTCTCTCTCTTGCGACTTCCCCCCTATCACCCTCATTCCTAAACAATAACTTTCCTCCAACACTATCTTTCTCTCCCTCTCTCTCTTACAACCCTCCCTAGTCCCTCCTTCGCAACTCATCTCTAATGCTATATTTCTCTCCCTCCCACTCTCCTTCTCTCTTTCTCTCTCTCTCTCTCTCTGGCCACCTCACTCTTCCCTTCTCTTTACCCCCCCATCAATCTCTCTGTCACTCTCTCACAACCCCTTATCTTTATATTTTTCCATCTCTTTCTCTGCCACTCAATTTCCTGTCCGTCCCTCTCTCTCCTTTTCTGCTTTCATCTCTCTTATTCCTTTTATCATTCCCTCTCTCCCTCTCTCTGTCTCTCTCTCTCCCTCTCTCCTTTTCTCCTTTCATCTCTCTTATTCCTTTTATCATTCCCTATCTCTCCCCCCTTTAGCTATGTACCTCTCTCCCTCTCTCTCTCCTTCTCTCTCTCTCTCTCTCTCTCTCTCTCTCTCTCTCTCTCTCTCTCTTACCTTTGTTCATCTCTCTCTCTCTCTCTCTCTCTCTCTCTCTCTCTCTCTCTCATTCTTTGCTTCTCTCTCTCCTCTTACCTTCGTTCATCCCTCTCTTCCCATTTAGCTTTGTCTCTCTCTCCCTCTCTCTCTCTCTCTTGTCTCTCCCTCTCCTCTTACTTTCATTCATCCCTCTCTCTCTCTCTCTCTCATGCTTTTCTTCTCTCTCTCCCTCTCTCTCCTCTTACCTTCATTTATCCCTCTCTTCCCATTTAGCTTTTTCTCTCTCACTCTCTCTCTCTCTCTCTCTCTCTTGTCTCTCTCTCTCCTCTTACCTTCGTTCATCCCTCTCTTCCCCCCCTCTCTCTCTCATGCTTGGCTTCTCTCTCTAGCTCTCTCTCCTCTTACCTTCATTCATCCATCTCTTACCATTTAGCTTTGTCTCTCTCTCCCTCCATATCTCTCACACTCTCATTTAATCTCTATCTCCTTCTCTCCCTCCCTCACTCTTCCTTCTCCATCTCTCTATTACCCCTTTGTTTCTCCCCTTCTCTCCCCCTCTAGCTATGTCTCTCTCTCCCTACCTCTCTCATTTTTTCTCTCCTTAAGTCCCTCTATATTTATCTTTCTCTTCCAACCATCACTCCCTCCCTATCACATACAATCTTCCTCTCTTTTTATCTCCTTCTTATAGACCCTTTCTCTTTCTCTTTCTCTCTCTCCTTCTCTCCCTCACACATACTCTCTCTCTATCTCTCTCTTATTCCCTATATCTTTCTCTCTCTCTCCCCAATATAAATATGCCTCTTCCTCCCACTCTTCTTCTCTCTACCTCTCTCTGTTTCTCTCTCAAACACACACACACTCGTCCTCTTTCTTCCCCCCACTCTTTATGATGGGTATGTATTATTTTATTTACACGACTATTCCCACATGTTATACATTGTGTATGGTGCAACGAGGGGGTCACAAGGCCGGGAAAACCCCTTGATTGGGGGGTTTTTGTTGATCTTTGTGTATCTTGGGAGGTACTCCAAGCCATAGGGTTCAAGGCTTGGAGGGAAAAGTTCCACAAGGGTCACTTGTGGGCTTAAAACCCAAGCCTGTGGTTTTGCACCAAATCCTATTTGGGAAAATTCTAGAAGCACATTTGGGTGGAAATCAGAATCCAACGATTCAAGAATAATCCAATTCCAAGTTGTAGAAGTGGAGAAATGAATTTTTTGAAGTTGGCAAATAATTACTGGTTTTCAAGTCATGTAGGCTTGAAGTAAAATTTAGCCCATAGCTGTGTCTCTTCACTAATTCGTTGGAGCCCCTTTATTGGCTATAAATAAAGGATGATTCAATGTGTTATAGGCATCCAACAAGAGCAACGCGATACTCTAGAGGGCAACTCGTTGAGGAGGAACAACCTATGCCCTAGCCGCAACACAAGGAACAATGCTTATAATTCTTCTAATAGCAATCAAATTCCTAAACCTTAAAGAGGACAAAAATAATTAGCATTTAGCTACATTAGACTTCAATTCAAAGTATTCTTTGATATTTTTATAGGCTTGATAATGAATATTTTGGTTAGGTAGCTTACTTTCAAGTGATGATAAACTAGTTTCATCCACCTAAAGGCATTTGAGAGTTCATTGTCACACAATGTATAACCTAGGTAGGGGTGATAGACCCATATGCTTGCACACTATATTTCTCTATTGTGGAGTTACAATGTTGGAAGGAGATTGGACTTACGTAGTGAAATGAAACACTATTGAAGAGTATGCTACACCATAGCAACTTCAGCATCAAGAGATTGTGCACCAATTTTCTCGATAGTTTCACCATTAGTATAATTAGATTGAAGCAAATCCATCATCTAGAATATTCATTAGAGGTTCATCTATTGTTCCAAAAGTTGGATTCTCCTTTTCTAAAAGCTTATGTTTTGTTATACCTACGCTAGCCTTTTGTCTTGTTTCAATGACACTTTCCATCATTTATTTAAATAGATTGAAATTACAAGGAGACAATAATTGTCTACGAATTACAAAATAAAAATAATTGTATTCAAATTACATAAGAAGAAAAATATCGTCTCCTAGTTTCACAAGAAAAAAACAAAATTGACATCCAATTTTACATATGACAAGAAATGCTTTCCAATTACACAAGAAGGAAACAATGTCTTATAGTTACTAAAGAAGATAACAATTGTCTTTAAATCACACAAATTTCCTCCCAATTACAAAAAAAATATCTTCTAATTAGGGAAAAAATTTCTCCCAGTAACAGAAAAAGACAAAAATATTATTTCCAAGTGATATTTCTCTTTGTGTATTTCCTGTATTGTTGTTTGGATGTTGAGTCAGTGGCAAGAATGAGTGGGAAAATAACTGGAAACAATGTCCATGCATTATGTTTAATATTTTTTAAATTTTTTTGACAAAGCACAAACATTCCTATGACCAACATTCATTATCATTAATGACTTACCTTCCATTCACTCCCTTCCTCTCATCCTAGTCTTTGACAAGCGTGCACATGCATTTTTATTAATATTATGCACATGTTCCTAAGAACATGTGCACACTTTCTTCACTTATCCTTTCCTCTCTCTTATGCCATTCCACCCTGCCTCTCTCTTCCCCCTCCTCCCTTCCCCTCTCTCCTTCCTCTCTCTCTTTCCTACCCTTGTCTGTCTTCCCCTCTACATCTTTATCCCTCACTCCCTACCTAAAAAATAACCTAGAAGTGGCCTCCACCCTAACTCTCTAGAACAACATCATCATCTCTCTCTCTCTCTCACTCACTCACTCTCTCTCTTGTGACTCCCCCCTCTCCCCTTCATTCCCAAAACAAAAACTCTCCTCCACCATTTTATTTCTCTCCCTCTCTCTCTTACGACCCTCCCTAGCCCCTCCCTCACAACTCCTCTCTAATTCTATCTTTCTCTGCCTCCCACTTTCCTTCTCCTTCTCTCTCTCTCTCTCTCTCTCTCTCTCTCTCTCTCTCTCTCTATCCTTCTCTCACTATCTACCTCACTCTTACCTTCTCTTTCACTTCCCCATTACTCTCTCTGTCACTCTCTCACAACCTCTTATCTTTATCTTTTTCCATCTCTTTCTCTGCCACTCACTTTCCCTTTTGTCCTTCTCTCTCCTTTTCTCCTTTCATATCTCTTATTCCTTTTATCATTCCTTATCTCTCCCCCCTTTAGTTATGTCCCTCCCTCCCTCTCTCTCCTTCACTCTCTCTCCCCCTCACTACGTCTTTCCTTCTCTTTCCATTCCCTCCTTTATCTCTCTCTCTCGCCATCTCATGCTTTTCTTCTATCTTTGTCTCTCTCTCTCTCTCCATCTCATGCTTTTCTTCTCTCTATCTCTCTCTCTCTCTCCATCTCATGCTTTGCTTCTCTGTCTCCCTCTCTCCCTCTCTCTCCTCTCACCTTCGTTCATTCCTCTCTTTCCATTTAGCTTTGTCTCTCTCTCTCTCCCTCCATATCTCTCATGCTCTCATCTAATCTCTATCTCCTTCTCTCCCTCCCTCACTCTTCCTCCTCTCCTTCTCTATCTCTCTATTCCCCCTTTGTTTCTCCCCCTCTCTCCCCCTCTAGCTATGTCTCTCTCTCCCTCCCTCTGTCCTTTTCTGTCTCCTTAAGTCCCTCTATATTTATCTCTCTCCCAACCATCACTCCCTCTCTATCACATACAATATGCCTCTCTTTTTATCTCCTTCTTATAGACCCTTTCTCTTTCTCTTTCTCTCTCTCCTTCTCTCCCTCACACATACTCTCTCTCTATCTCTCTCTATCTCTCTCTTATTCCCTATATCTTTCCCTCTCTCTCCCCCATATAAATATGCCTCTTCCTCCCTCCCTCCCGCTTTGTTTCTCTCTCAAACACACACACACTCTTCCTCTTTCTTCCCCCAACTCTTTATGTTGGGTATGTATTATTTTTTTTCCATGACTATTCCCACATGTTATACATTGTGTCTGGCACAATCAGGGGTCACAAGGTGGGGAGAAAACTCCTTGATTGGGGGTATTATGTTGATCTTTATAGCTTGGGAGGTACTCCAAGCCCTAGGGTTCAAGGTTTGGAGGGAGAAGTGCCACAAGTGTCACTTGTGTGCTTAGAATCCAAGCCTGTGGTTGTGCAACCAATCGTGTTTGGCGAAATTTTAGAAGCACATTTCTACATGTCATGGCATGAGACGATACAGGGCGGAAAGGAGAATCCAACGATTCAAGAATCGTTGAATTCTGAGTTGTAGAAGTGGAGAAATGAATTTTTTGAAGTTGGCAAATAATTACTGGTTTTCAAGTCATGTAGGCTTGAAGTAAAATTTAGCCAATAGATGTGTCTCTTCACTAATTCATTGGAGCCCCTTTATTGGCTATAAATAAAGGGTGATTTGATGTTTTATAGGCATCCAACAAGAGCAACGCAATATTCTAGAAGGCAACTTGTTGAGGAGGGACAACCCATGCCCTAGCCGCAACATAAGGAACAATGCTTATAATTCTTCTAACAACAATCAAACTCCTAAACCTTAAAAAGGACAAAATAATTAGCATTTAGCTACATTAGAATTCAATTCAAAGTATTCTTTGATATTTTTATAGGATTGATAATGAATATTTTGGTTAGGTAGCTTACTTTCAAGTGATGATAATCTAGTTTCATCCACCTAAAGGGATTTGAGAGTTCTTTGTCACACAATCTATAACCTAGGTAGGGGTGATAGACCCATATGCTTGCACACTAGATTTCTCTATTTTGGAGTTACAATGTTGGAAGGATATTGGAATTGCATAGTGAAATGACACACTATCGAAGAGGATCCTACACCATAGGAACTTCCTCATCAAGAGATTGTGCACCAATTTTCTCTCTAATTTCATCAATAGTATAATTAGCTCGAAGCAAATCCATCATCATTTGGTAATCCACAACAATTTTTTATGATGGAATATTCATTAGAGGTTCATCTATTGTTCTAAAATTTGGATTCTCCTTTTCTAAAAGATTATGCTTTGTTATAACTATGGTAGCCTTTTTTCTTGTTTCAATGACATTTTTCATCAATTCTTTAAATAGATTACCATTACAAGGAGACAATAATTGTCTACGAATTACAAAATAAAAATAATTGTATTCAAATTACATAAGAATAAAAATATCATCTCCTAGTTTCACAAGAAAAAAATAAATTGACATCCAATTTTACAATATGACAAGAAATGCTTTCCAATTACACAAGAAGGAAAAAATGTCTTACAGTTACTGAAGAAGATAACAATTGTCTTTAAATCACACAAATTTCCTCTCAATTACAAAAAAAATATCTTCTAATTAGAAGACAAGACAAAAGATTGCTTCCTAGTAACACAAAAAGACAAAAAATATTATTTCCAAGTAATATTTCTCTTTGTGTATTTCCAGTATTGTTGTTTGGATGTTGAGTTAGTGGCAAGAATGAGTGGGAAAATAACTGGAAACAACGTGTATGCATTATGTTTAAGACTTTTTAAATATTTTTGACAAAGCACATACATTCCTATGACCAACATTTATTATCATTAATGCCTTACCGTCCATTCATGCCCTTCCTCTCATCCTAGTCCTTGACAAGAGCACACATGCATTTTTATTAATATTGTGCACATGTTCCTAAGAACATGTGCACACTTTCCTCACTTGTCCTTTCCTCTCTCTTACGCCATTCCACCCTGCCTCTCTCTTCCCCCTTCCCCTCTCTCCTTCCTGTTTCGCTTTCCTACCCTTGTCTCTCTTCCCCTCTACATCTCTATCCCTCACTCCCTACCTAAAAAATAACCTAGAAGTGTCCTCCACCCTAACTCTCTAGAACAACATCATCTTCATCTCTCTCTCTCTCTCTCTCTCTTGCGACTCCCCCCTCTCCCCCTTATTCCCAAAACAAGAACTCTCCACCAACGCTATCTTTCTCTCCCTCTCTCTCTTACGACCCTCCTTAGTCCCTCCCTCACAACTCCTCTCTAATTTATCTTTTTCTTCCTCCCACACTCCTTCTCCTTCTCTCTCTCTCTCTCTCTCTCTCTCTCTATTCCCCTCTCACTGTCCACCTCACTCTTCCTTTCTCTTTCTCGCCCCCATCACTCTCCCTGTCACTCTCTCACAACCCCTTATCTTTATCTTTTTCCATCTCTTTCTCTGCCACTGACTTTCCCTTCTGTCCTCTCTCCTTTTCTCCTTTCATATGTCTTATTCCTTTTATCATTCCCTATCTCTCCCCCCTGTAGGTATGTCCCTCTCCTCCTCTCTCTAGCCTTTGCTCTCTCTCCCCCTCACTCGCACTTTCCTTCTCTTTCTGTTCACTCCTCTCTCTCTCTCTCTCTTGCCATCTCATGCTTTTCTTCTCTCTCTGTCTCTCTGTCTCTCTCCATCTCATACTTTTCTTCTCTCTCTCTCTCTCTCTCTCTCTCGATCTCATGCTTTGCTTCTCTCTCTCCTCTTACCTTCGTTCATCCCTCTCTTCCCATTTAGCTTTGTCTCTCTCTCCCTCCATATCTCTCACACTCTCATTTAGTCTCCATCTCCTTCTCTCCCTCCCTCACTCTTCCTTCTCTATCTCTCTATTCCCCCTTAGTTTCTCCCCCTCTCTCCCCCACTAGCTATGTCTCTCTCTCCCTCCCTCTCTCTTTTTCTATCTCCTTAAGTCCCATTCTTCTTCTATCTACCTCTCTCTATTTGTCTCTCAAACACACACACACACTCTTCCTCTTTCTTCCCCCTACTCTTTATGTTGGGTATGTACTATTCTATTTGCACGACTATTCCCACATGTTATACATTGCGTCTGGCACAACAAGGGGGTCACAAGGGGGGGGGAACCCCTAGATTGGGGGGGTTGTGTTGATCTTTGTGTATCTTGGGAGGTACTCCGAGCCCTAGGGTTCAAGGTTTGGAGGGAAAAGTGCCACAAGGGTCACTTATGGTCTTAGAACCCAAGCCTGTGGTTTTGCACCCAATCGTGTTTGGGCAAATTCTAGAAGCACATTTCTACATGTCATGGCATGAGATGGTAGAGGGCAGAAAGGAGAATCTAATGATTCAAGAATCGTTGAATTCTGAGTTGTAGAAGTGGAGAAATGAAGTTTTCGAAGTTGGCAAATAATTATGGTTTTCAAGTCATGTAGGCTTGAAGTAAAATTTAGCCGATATATGTGTCTCTTCACTAATTCGTTGGAGCCCCTTTATTGGCTATAAATAAAGTGTGATTCGATGTGTTATAGGCATCCAACAATAGCAACACAATACTCTAGAAGGAAGCTCATTGATGAGGGACAACCTATGCCCTAGCCACAACACACAGGACAATGCTTATAATTCTTCTAACAACAATCAAACTCCTAAACCTTAAAAAGAAAAAAAATAATTAGCATTTAGCTACATTAGACTTCAATTCAAAGTATTCTTTGATATTTTTATAGGATTGATAATGAATATTTTGGTTAGGTAGCTTAGTTTCGAGTGATGATAAACTAGTTTCGTCCACCTAAAGGCATTTGAGAGTTCTTTGTCACACAATTATAACCTAGGTAGGGGTGATAGACCCATATGCTTGCACACTAGATTTCTCTATTGTGGAGTTACAATGTTGGAAGGAGATTGGACTTGTGTAGTGAAAAGACACACTATCAAAGAGGATGCTACACCATAGGAACTTCATCATCAAGAGATTGTGCACCAATTTCCTCTCTAGTTTCATCAATAATATAATTAGCTTGAAGAAAATCCATCATCATCTGGTCATCCACAACAATTTTTTATGATGGAATATTGATTAGAGGTTCATCTATTGTTCTAAAATTTGGATTCTCCTTTTCTAAAATATTATGTTTTGTTATACCTACGTTAACCTTTTGTCTTGTTTCAGTGACATTTTCCATCGGTTCTTTAAATAGATTGCAATTACAGGGAGACAATAATTGTCTACGAATTACAAAATAAAAATAATTGTATTCAAATTACATAATAAGAAAAAGATTGTCTCCTAGTTTCACAAGAAAAAAAAAATTGACATCCAATTTTACAATATGACAAGAAATGCTTTCCAATTACACAAGAAGGAAAAAATGTCTTATAGTTATTGAAGAAGATAACAATTGTCTTTAAATCACACAAATTTAGTCCCAATTACAAAAAAAATATATTCTAATTAGAAAACAAGACAAAAGATTGCTTCCCAATAACACAAAAAGACAAAAATATTATTTCCAAGTAATATTTCTCTTTGTGTATTTCCAGTATTGTTGTTCGGATGTTGAGTCAGTGGCAAGAATGAGTGGGAAAGTAACTGGAAACAATGTGCATGAATTATGTTTAAGATTTTTTTAAATCTTTTTGACAAAGCACACACATTCCTATGACCAAGATTTATTATCATTAATGCCTTACCTTCCATTCACGCCATTCCTCTCATCCTAGTCCTTGACAAGAGCACACATGCATTTTTATTAAGATTATGCACATGTTCCTAAGAACATGTGCACACTTTCTTCACTTGTCCTTTCCTCTCTCTTATGCCATTCCACCTTGCCTCTCTCTTCCCCCTCCCCCCTTCCCCTCTCTCCTTCCTGTCTCACTTTCCTACCCTTGCCTCTCTTCCCCTCTACATATCTATCCCTCACTCCCTACCTAAAAAATAACCTAGAAGTGGCCTCCACCCTAACTCTCTAGAACAACATCATCATCTCTCTCTCTCTCTCTCTCTCTCTCTCTCTTGCAACTCCCCCCTCTCCCCCCCATTCCCAAAACAACAACTCTCCTCCAACGCTATCTTTCTCTCCCTCTCTCTCTTACGACCCCCCCTAGTCCCTCCCTCACAACTCCTCTCTAATTTTATCTTTCTCTTCCTCCCACTCTCCTTCTCCTTCTCTCTCTCTCTCTCTCTCTCTCTCTCTCTCTCTCTCTCTCTCTTTCTCTCTCTCTCTCTCAGTGTCCACCTCACTCTTCCCTTCTCTTTCTCGCCCCCATCACTCTCTCACAACCCCTTATCTTTATCTTTTTCCATCTCTTTCTCTGCCACTCACTTTCCCTTCTGTCCTTCTCTCTCATTTTCTCCTTTCATATGTCTTATTCCTTTTATCATTCCCTATCTCTCCCCACTTAGAATATGTCCCTCTCCCTCTCTCTCTGTCCTTCACTCTCTCTCCCCCTCACTCCCTCTTTCCTTCTCTTTCCGTTCGCTCCTCTCTCTCTCTCTCGCCATCTCATGCTTTTCTTCTCTCTCTGTCTCTCTACATCTCATAATTTTCTTCTCTCTCTCTCTCTCTCTCTCTCTCTCTCTCCTCTTACCTTCGTTCATCCGTCTCCTCCCATTTAGCTTTGTCTCTCTCTCCCTCCATATCTCTCACACTCTCATTTAGTCTCTATCTCCTTCTCTCGCTCCCTCACTCTTCCTTCTCTATCTCTCTATTCCCCCGTAGTTTCTCCCCCTCTCTCCCACTCTAGCTATGTTTCTCTCTCCCTCCCTCTCTCCTTTTCTGTCTCCTTAAGTCCCACTCTTCTTCTATCTACCTCTCTCTATTTCTCTCTCAAACACACACACACTCTTCCTATTTCTTCCCCCTACTCTTTATGTTTGGTGTGTACTATTTTATTTGCACGACTATTCCCACATGTTATACATTGTGTCTGGTGCAACAAGGGGGTCACAAGGGGGGGGGGGG
>APFE031286276.1:0-18355 GCA_000404065.3 Pinus taeda | reverse complement strand
GGGGATTTGGAGAAAGAGATATATACGCAGTAGCCACAAGGATATGAAGTGAAAGGGGAGGAGAAACTAGTGTGCAGGTTGAAGAAGAGCTTGTATGGCTTAAAATAGGCTCCAAGGCAGAGTGGTATCTAAAATTTGACAAGTTTATGTCTGAACAAGGTTATACTAGATGTCACTCTGATCATTGTGTTTATATGAAAAAACAAAATGACGGCAGCTATATTATTTGTTATTGTATGTAGATGACATGCTTGTTGCAGGATCTAACATGCAGGAAATAAATGTGCTCAAAAGAAAATTGGCAAATTCATTTGCAATGAAGGATTTGGGAGCTGCAAAACAAATCCTTGGTATGAGAATAACTAGAGACAAGAAAAATCGTAAATTAACATTGTCTCAGAATAAGTACGTACAAAAGGTGTTGAAAAGATTTAATATGCACAATGCAAAACCAATTAGTACACCTTTTGCTAGGCATTTTAAACTTAGTAAGGAAATGTGCCCAAAGACACAAGAAGACATGGATTATATTTCCAAAGTTCCATATGCATCAGCAGTTGGAAGCTTAATGTATGCAATGGTCTGCACAAGGCCTGATATTGCACATGCAGTGGGAGTTGTAAGCAGGTACATGAACAATCCAGGAAAGGAACATTGGATGGCAGTGAAATGGATTCTCAGATATTTGAAATGTACCACAAATTAAGCATTATGCTTTGGTGGTTCAAACATTTTTCTACAGGGATATGTTGATACAGATATGGCAGGTGACAGAGATAACAGGAGGAGTACTACGGGATATGTATTTATTGTAGGTGGAAGAGTTGTCAGTTGGGTTTCAAAAATCCAAAGTGTTGTTGCACTTTCAACAACAGAAGAGAGTATGTTGCTGCTACAGAGGCTAGTAAAGAAATGATTTGGTTACAAAGGTTTATGGGTGAACTGGGTAAGGAGCATGATATGGGCACGTTATACAGTGATAGCCAAAGTGCCATTCATCTTGCAAATAACTCAGCATTTCATTCCAAGACTAAACACATACAGCTGAAGTACCATTTCATACGACCAGTATTGGAAGATGGAGAGTTGAAACTGGAAAAGATACACACTAACCAGAATCCTGCAGATATGCTAACAAAAGTTGTAGCCAGGGAGAAACTGAGAACATGCCCAGTTTCAATTAGTTATCACGTATGATGAAGAACATGAGAAACAACCAGGTCCAAAGAGGAGTCATTGTCCAGCAAATGAAGCAGCAGTGGAGTTGCTATAATCAGTCTCCAAGTGGGAGATTGTTGGTTGTGGAGCCTGATTATCTTCTGTATTCAAAGGTATCACCACATTGGACCCCAGTTCGAAATGCGTAAAATATTCGCTACATGGGGGGTCCAGGGGGGGCAGCTGTGACCTTTGGGGAGCCCCCCCTTGGTGGGGGGTTTCGAGGGCAGCGCCCCTAAAGCTAAAAACAGATGTAAAATTGCCTTGTAAAAGTATAGTAATTTCTAGTGAATTTGGTCCATTCATTAGGCGGATGATCTGACCGTAGAGCTTATGTTTAATTTAGGGTTTTTTGCCCTAGAAGGTAACCCCTCACTATATATGAGGGAATTGTATTGCATTTATGTAGATCTATATTCTGAGTGAGAAAGAAAGAGGAGATTGAGAGCGAAGAGGGTGTTATAACGGATCTGTTGTAGGTTGTATCTCTTCAGTTTGTTGGATAATATAAAAGGAAGGACTGGTTGTTTCTCCGTGGACGTGGCCCAAACTGGGTGAACCACGTATATCTGTCTCTCTTGTTTTATGTGTTTTCTGTGTTTATATTTCTGCAATATTTTATGTGTTCCATTGCTCCGTAATATATAATTTTCTAACATATCTCCTACCTCTGTAATAACTGTAGGGTTTTTCCCCCGGTGTCATAGATTGCTAGCTCAATAGGCTGAGGCATAACTATGCTCTGATACCACAGTAATATCCCTTCCGGGAATATTTCTCAAATACCAGCAAACCCCAACCAAAAAAACGTACAAGTGGTATAATAGCCAGAAAACTCACAGAGATGAAATAACGATAGTGCAACAAACAACAAATGTATACATGAAACGTGAACAAATACTTAAGAAATGCAGCAAGAAATGCTAAGCCATTTTATTATACTGGGCAATAAAATGAGTACAGGAGGTGATAAAAAAGATAGAACCTCGACTTGCACAAGGCAAGTGAAGAAATACCCTCAGAATAGCAAAGGAATGACCTCACACTGATCTACATCCCAATTGCTGGAAAACTGCTGTGCTACTGCTACTAGTGGAAATCGAATGAAGATTTGCGGCTATTCCCTTCCTCAGAAAAGGCTAAAACTCTGGAATTGGATTCTACTAAAGAAACCCAGAAAAACCCATAAAGCTTTCCTGGAATGGCTGACCCCTGAAAATCACCCCCTTGGGGTTCTGCACAGTCTCTCAAGGCTCTGCGCTACCACTGAATGAAACCCTCCAGAAATCTCCCTGAAACCTCTGCCAAAACCTTCCAATATGCAAGGGTTGATCCCCTGCTCAATCTCCCAGCACAAATCCTACTGCAAACCCTCAAGCTAGAACTCCTGCCAGAAAGAACTATGTCATTCCTCTCAGTGTTGCACAATCCTCCAAGATGCTCAATCCTCCTATCAGAAATGCTGATGAAACTACTACCAAAATGATGATGGAAATACCTTGCCCGAGTAGGTACTCGAAATCCCCTGGGGCTAAGGATGAGATCTTCGAACGGAGACACTCAATGCACTAAACAGTGTTGCAGACTAGCTAAATAGCCAACGTGCTCTAAG
This sequence comes from Pinus taeda, assembly GCA_000404065.3. Taxonomy (NCBI): domain Eukaryota; kingdom Viridiplantae; phylum Streptophyta; class Pinopsida; order Pinales; family Pinaceae; genus Pinus; species Pinus taeda. The sequence continues at coordinate 15,525 of APFE031286276.1, read as the reverse complement.
TCGAAGTGACTAGCTCAAATGCACATAACCGAATTCCAAAATGAGGAGGCTCCTCTCTCCTTTATAGCCTTTGCCTATCTCAATCCCAAGGCGCACCTTCTCCAGCGCAGTCCCTCTCTTGCCACGTGTTTCTTCCCTACTGCGCAGTCCCTCCAAGTGTCTACATGGGCTCCATTTCTGCGTCCCCCCTTTTGGCTCCCTTGGCTCCCCTTTAAGTCGCAACGTTGTGCTACTAGGAAGTGACTTTTATTATAAAAGTGAGTCATGTCCCCTTTCCCTCACCTTTCAATTCATAAATAACTATAGAAGGCAAAAGTTAAGAAAAATCGAATATTCCAATTAGTTATGGCTAATTAGGAATATTACAGAGTTCTTGACTAGGTTTTCCCCTACGTAGGGGTTTTTCCCTGGCTAGATGCCTATATCTCATGTCCTCTTCTATTTATTGATTGGAATTATTATTTATGATAAGAACAAGATAAAATGAAAGAAGAAAATTAATAATGAAACATCACAAGGTAGTGTCATAATACAAGAAAGCAATCACATTTCCACCCTATTAGATTTCTCAACAGATCTTTTAGATGAAAAGTCTATCATCTTACATCCAGTTGAATCATGATCGGTTTGGGCCTATGTGAAATCAACAGGAAGTTCACAAAAAGTTTCTAAATATAAAAGCTTGTAGAACAGGCCAAAAACTCATTGTGAGAGCCCACATGTTAAGGGTCGGACAAGTTGGTATCATTCGACGTAGTTAGGTTGGGCCACTAGGTCAGTGGTTGATAATTGGGCCTAGACAAGGTTAGAGTTTAGGTGTTGGGACCTTGGAGTGTGCATGAAGGGATTTGTCACGAAAAGGCCGACCCTGGCTTTCTTAATGGGGGGAGGGCCTCTTGGCCCTTATAACATGGAAAATTCCATGGTGACATAGCACTAAGGAGAACCCCTAGTGGGGTGGGTTCGCCACGAGGGAACCACATGGGTGTCACATGGAAGTTTCTCATTAGCCTAGCTAGGAAGTAAAGGAGCATAAATTTGAAAGATCATATATTTTGATCCATAAGTCAATTTGAGGTAAGTTTTACATTGATGGAAGGGTCTCGATGAGACGAACGCAATGGTGACATTGGTTTCTAGTTTTGAATAAATTGAAGGATGATGAAATTTTGAGACTCCATTTCCATGACTGGACTATGGATATCGAGTCTATCATAGTAATGCACTCCTCTACTGTTAGTATAGGCTATGGATGGTGCAGGTGGTGTGTTACACCGGGGGCCCTCTGCCAAACCGGATTGTTTGTCGTATTATATGGTTTCCCTTCTGGATGAAATCACTATTTGTGATATCCTTCTGCTAAAAGTCATGCCCACTTGGTCAATAATTGATCTAGCCTAGCTAGAATTGCAAAAGATTGGACAAATTTCTCATTTCGAAGAACCTGCTAGAATCCAACCTCAAAATGAAGTAGTGCTTTTTTGTTGGGGGAAATTATGAACACATGCCAATTTTCTTGAACTTGAACACCTTTCCTAATAAACCTCCAAGTCCCTTAAAATTAAACCTTCTTGGCTAGATGACCCTTCCTTTTTAGTCCTCCTCAAGACTAGCTAGGCCCATCTCTCCCTCGATTCTCCAAAATTTCTCTACCTTCAATTCCAATAGAATATCAAAAAATCATGGGAGATCACATGCGAATGGGCTTGGAAAAAGTGGGAGGAATCCTCCAAAATCTTATTGGAAATAGAATCCAACATTCAATATCTTTGGAACCAGATCTCCTTCCAAACTCTCTGATTAATTTCCATGCTTAACTTTTTGAGCTTGAAAAAACTATAAAGGTGATTCTTCTTGACTATGAGAAAGAATGGAACTTAAGGATTCAAGTCCTTTGGCTCTCTGGAAGGGATGGCAGTACAAAATATTTCCATAGAGTGGCAAACCATCGAAAAACCATAAATACTTATTGGGTTATTACGGGCCCTTCCAATGTTTTCACTACTTTTTCTCTGATATTAGAAGAGAAGGTTGTTCATATTTCAAAGGTATATTAAAATAGGAGTATAGACTCATGATTGAGTAGGTTCTCCAAGTGGCCAGATATTTCCCTCGATTTGTTGAAGAGGAAGACAATGATATTCTTATGGAAGATATTTCCAAGAAGGAACTAGAAAATGTACTTCACAGTTTCCAAAAATATTAAAGTCCTGTACCTGATGGGATTCCTATTGAATTCTACATCAAATGTTTGGATTTCGTAGGTTATGATCTTCTCTATGTTATTGAATACTCTCATTCATTAGGTAAAATGTTGGGGTCTTTCAACTCCACCTTCCTAGCCCTTATTCCTAAATCTAATAACCCTACTTCATTTGACCAATTTCATCCCATTTCCCTTTGAAATTCCATCTACAATATCATCGCCAAAATTACAAGAATGTGTTTAAAGCGTATCCTCTCCCATCATACTTCCGATGAACAATTTGGTTTTCTTTTAGATAGACAAATACATGAGACTATTAGTCTGGATCAAGAGGCCCTTCACTCAATCCATACCTCTAGACAAAAAACCCTTATTTTTAAGTTGATCTCTCAAAATAATTCAATAGATTCAAATGGTTATAACTTCACCTTCTCTTACTTCACTTGGGTTTCTCCTATTCCTTTATCAGCTGGGTTTTGAATTGTATCTCTTCCCCCTCCTTTTCAATATTGATCAACAGGGTTGATTCCCCCTCATTTATAGTATTGATCAACGAGGTTGCTTCCCCATTTTTCAATGCAAAACGAGGCCCTTGTCAGAGATGTTTGCTCTTCTCCCTCCTTTTCCTCTTTGTCCTAGAAGGCCTCAACATGATGATTACAAATGCTATTCACACCGACAATTATAAGGGTTTCTTAATATCTAAAAATTGTTTCCTTTCACATCTCCTTTTTGTTGATAATATCATTATTTTATCAAATGGGGATCTTTTACATATTAACCATCTACATTGCCCCTTTGATTTGTTTATCCAAGCCAAAGGGAATGCAAATTAACAGACATAAATCCTCTATCTTCAACTGGGCAATCCTAGAAAATGAACTGTCCACAATTGAAAACATCCTCTCTGCTGCCATAAAGAACATCAGACATGGTTTAAAATATATGGGCTTCATTATTAAACCATGCCATTATCTAATCCAAGATTGGGTATGGTTACTAGAGAAAAATGAAAAAAAAATAGAATTTGGAGCAATCGATGGTTACGTCGGCTTGGGCGTCTAGTACCATGCAAATCATTAATAGAAGAAATGTCTATTTTTTGTGCCTATTTAGCATGGATACCCAGGGGGATATTAAGTAATATTTAACAACTTTTTGCCCATTTTATTTTGTATAAAAGTAGGAAAATTGTGCCTTTTCTCTCATAGTTTGGAACTCCATCTCTATTATGAAATCTTTTGGTCATTGGGGAATAACATTGCTCCCCAAATTCGCATGATATCTGGTACGAAAAATGGTTCCACGCCTTATTATTTTATTTTGTTTTTTGTTTGTTTTGAGTAAGACACTTCATATTAATAATTTTAAAGTTTACAAAAATCCAAAATGGTCAATCTCTGGTCTGCCCAGCTTCTTCTGAACCCTTAAAATTTTTTAACTCCTTTTGCTTCTGATGAAAACCTTGCAATAAATTTCCATATCTAAAAGTGGCTGAATTTGAAACCCTCCAACAGCAAAGCAGTGACCCTGTGAAAACTGGTTGTGAGGCCAGATCTTACCCCCCAGAGCCTAGATCTGGCTTCCAACAAAAAACTCTTCTTGCAAAAAACAGAAAACCTAGAGGCAAAATATGCAAGGAAATAACCCAAAATTTAACTAAATAATTACAGTATTCACAAACTGACTCTAAGCAGCCAGATTTATCAATAACCCACAGAACTATTTTCAAAATTTTAAATTTACGGTATTGTTGGAGATGTGGAATGGGATCGAGATTGTCACGGGATGAGCGGGTCGAGGATTTCTGAGTAGCTAGGGTCTGATACAGAGCAGCGACGATCTGCAGGGTGCCAAAGATTAGGGTAAAGGGAAGCGCGCCTTTGGAGACTGAACAGACCAAGGATTGTAGAAAAGAAGGAGCGAAATATATAAAAATCGGAAGGAGCTGACGGCTAAATGTCAAACATAGAGGGGAGGGGAGAGATCCCCTCCTTCAAAAATATAGTAGCAGGGGAATTGAGCAGAGACGGAATGCAAGGTGGCTTAAAGAAAAACAACAGAGACACGCCAGTACTGGGAAATAGATGGCAAGCAGGACTAAATGGCAGATGTCTGCCAAGAGCACTGAAAAACCCAGGTTTGTAATCCCAAACAACAAACTTGAAGAATATAGGTATTATATGAGGGATCATGCTTTAATCTGCAAATTTATAGGGTTTTGGCCATCAGAAACCTAAGGGGCATATAGACCTGAACCTAGGAGCAAATGGTTTTTTTACAGTCATATTCTCTAACCTGGATGACAAGGAAAGAGTTTTTGAGGGAGGACCTTATTTTATGAATAGTGCGGGCCTTTTTATGCGGCATTGGGAGGACTGTTACAATCTAGACAAGGAAAAAATGCTAGCAGCCCCCATTAGGATCAGACTGTTTGGTTTACCAATAGAGTTTTGGGACCCTGAGATCTTAGAAGGAATAGGAAACACAATTGGAACATTTGTCAAAGTAGTCGGGACTACCAAAAGAGGAAGATATACATCCTATGCAAGGATATGTGTATATATGAATATAACAGAGCCGCTTCCTGAATTTATCAAACTAGAATACCATGATGAAGTGTGGCAACAACCTGTGGATTACGAACATATTCCATTTCGCTGCAGGCGATGCCATGAATATGGGAACCTTTTCAGACAATGTCCGTTAAACAATGTAGAGGAATCAATGAAGAAGAGGGCTGAAAATGAGAAGTCAACAGAGGTAATGGATGGACCGGATGAGGGTTTCAAAGAAGTGTCGATAAGGAAAAAATAGGCAAATGAAACGCCAAGGATGCAATTACTAGTCAAAACAATAACACTGGAAAATCGGAACAAGTTCAAAGCTCTTCAGGAGGAGGACGAAGAAGTAGAAAAGGAAGAAAGTGATGAGGATAACATGGAGATATTGAAAGAAACAAAAGAAAAAAACCCTGTTCAGGCAAACTTGTAACAAGGAGGAGAAGAGGTGAACACAGATCTATACAACGAGCAAAATCAAATGGAGGTCGACCCTCAGAAAGACAGAGGAACTGATAAGGAGCGGATTATGAGAGGACTATTACAGGAGTGGAGGAACCTAGACGAGAGATTCATACCAGAAGAACAAAAGCAATTATATAAAGAGATGTTTCAAAAATTTAAGGAGAAGGTAGGAACATGTCGACAAATCAACCAAAGAAGGCAAGAACGCAAGGGTCTCAGAGTATCGGAATGGGCAGCATTGGCAAAGGAGGGAGGAAAAGAGGTCGACGACCCATGAGTGAAACAATACAAGTGGTAGGAGAGATGCTGGCCAATTCAGGTAGAGTTATACCTCTCTCAGAGGTATTTCAACAACCAACAAAATTGTTAAAATGATAATAACAAGCTGGAATATCAGGGGTCTCAACAGCAAAGGAAAATAGAGATACCTGACGGATAGGTTGAAGAGAGATAAATCTAGCATAATGATAGTCCAAGAAACAAAGATTAACACTCAGAAATTGGAAGAAATAATGAGAAAATTTAATATGCATTATGAGGTGATGGGTCAGGATGCGGTAGGCACGGCAGGGGGGCTTGCAGTTCTATGGAACCCTGAAAAGGTTCAATTTGAAAATTGGGTCAGCCTCCCGCGAATCCTTTCAGGAACCTTCAGATTGATAGAATTGTCGGAATGGATAACCCTCTCAGGTGTTTATGGGCCGCACTTACCAAGCGAGCGTAGGGGCTTTCTTCAAAACATGGAGACTATGCGAAGGCTACTTCGGAAGAAGCCATGGATAGTTGGGGGAGATTTTAATATGATTACAACACCAGCAGAAAAACGAGGTGGATTAAGAAGTCTAGATCAAGATATGGAAGCCTTAAGGGAGACGATAACGGAGCAAAGACTGGTAGATATTCCCACTATAAATGGGATACATACATGGAACAACAGAAGAGGGGGTAAAAATCAAATTGCGTCGAGACTAGACAGATTTCTAATATCAGAGAAAATATTGAATATGGATATCTTTGTAGAAACAATGATCCTCACTGCAATAGGCTTAGATCACTGGCCTATCAAACTATAAATCGGCATCAACTCGACCCCCAAAAGTCGTCCCTTTAGGTTTGAAGCGTTCTAGCTTAGGAATCAGCAATTTTTGCCAAAGGTGGAGGAATGGTGGAACCAAAGCCAACAAAGAGGGCGGAGTAAGATGTAGACCTTCCATCTAAAACTAAAAGAGATTAGAGAAAAGATAAAAAAATTGGAATAAAGAGGAATTCGAGAATATATTCAGGGAGCAGCAACAGTTAGAGGACAAAATGGAAAACTACAACAAGAAATTATATCTAAAGGCGGAAGCGAGGAAAGGAGCAGAGAAGAAGGGCTACTGATAAGTCAACTTGAAGAACGAAGAAAACAGGAAGAAATATTATGGAAACAAAAGTCTCGCATAAACTGGCTACAAGAGGGAGGAAAAAATACAAGATTCTTCCACTAGGCCATGATTCAGCATAGACATAGGAACATAATTTTCTCCATTAAAAATGAGGAAGGGAATCACATAACTCAGCACGAAGGAATCGAACAGACTCTAGTCAAACACTTTAAAGACATCCTTACGGAGCCTCAGATGGACAGAGAAACAACTATAGGAAGAATATGTAATGAAATTCCAAAAATGATCACGAGGGACCAAAACTTAGCCCTGATGAGGGCTACAACTTTGGAGGAAGTGGAGGAAATCGTGAAAGAAATGAGAAAAAAAACAAGGCCCCAGGCCCGAATGGGTTTACTGTGGAGTTTTACCAAGCAGGTTGGCACTTCTTAGGGCAAGACATCTTGGAAGTGGTAGAGGAATCGCGAAGACATCAGAAGGTATGGCATGGTCTAAACTCAACTTTTCTCTCTCTTATTCCTAAATCTACTAACTCGGATTCGGCTCAAGGATTTCGTCTGATTTCCCTTTGTAATGTAATTTATAAAATCATTATTACTTTAATGGCCAAAAGGCTGAAACCAATTCTCTCTAGTATAATCTCCCCGGAACAAACTGGGTTTGTGGAGGGGAGACAAATTCTAGATGGAATAGTGGTATCTCAGGAAGTGATTCATTCCCTGAAACAGAAAAAAGAAATGGGAATGATGGTAAAATTGGATCTCTCTAAGGCCTACGATCATCTAAATTGGAATTACCTAAAATCAATTCTAATGGCATTTGGATTTTGCAATAGATGGGTGAATTGGATTTATGAGATGGTATCAACCCCAAATTTCTCCATCCTTCTAAATGGATCCACAACCTCAGTGTTCAATGCTACAAGAGGATTGCGGTAGGGCGACCCTATATCACCATTCTTATTCATAATTGCAGCAGAAGGCCCAGGAAGATATCTCAAAAAAGAACTGAGGGAAGGAAAAATCAAATGGCTGAGGCCATGGGGAATAACCTTCCTATTACGCACCAGCAGTTTGTTGATGACATCATGCTTTTTTGTGTTGTTTCATTACGAGAAGTCAAGAGGATAAAACAGATTTTGGACCTTTTCACGGAAGCTTCAGGTACAGAGATTAATAGGGAGAAATCATGCACTTTCCTCTTCAACACACCTGAAGCGGTCAAAGGACATCTGACCAGAACTCTGGTATTCCAATTTGGAGAATTACCTACAAAATATCTGGGAAATCAATTAGCCTTATACTCTCTAAGAATTGCAAACTGGCAGCAAACGGTGGAGAAACTTAAGATCAGATTGACAAATTGGGCATTCCGATCTCTGAATATAGCAGGCAGACTTGTTCTTCTTAAATCAATTCTCCAAGCAATTCCTATTTATCCTCTCTCGGTTATGGTAGCCCCCAAAGGAGTGTGTACAAAAATGATAGAAATATTTAGAAAATTCATTTGGGGAGGTCCAAAACAACAAAAAAAAGGGGCTCTTATATCGTGGGAAGGCTTAACAAAGCATAAGGAAGAGGGAGGCCTAGGTCTTAGGGATCCGAGTACTATGAATAGAGTTCTGGGAGCAAAGCTATGGTGGAGGTGGATGAGGGGAGGACAAGATCTATGGAAAAAGATCTGGACACAAAAATACTCAATGCCTAAATCTGTGGAGGACATTCTTAGATTAGAGGAAGTCCCAAGGGGCTCCACAGTATGGGACCTAGCAAGCCAAAACAGGGACATTATAAGCAGACACGCTTTTTGGGAAATAAGTGATGGCAATACAGCCAAATTTTGGGAGGAAGCCTGGCAACAAAGAGAGAGATTGGTGGGGCTCCAACTTTTGCAAGACACATATCAAAGGGCAACAACAGAAGGGTTACATTATGTGAATGAGTATTGGAAAGAAGAAAGGCAAGATGAGACCTGGAGAATTTGGAGGAATCCAGAAGAATGGGAAAGTAATATAGATCCTGAACAGAGAATGGTATTTGCAAAAGAAATGGAATCAAGAAGGATAAAAATTAGAACAAGCCTGGACATTATTTGGTGGGGAAGATCAGCAAAAGGCACTTTCACGGTAAAGGAAGCATACTATTTAACCACTCATCAGGTACAAGAAGAGGAGGAACCAGGTTGGAAACAAATATGGAAGAATAAATGGTGGCCAAAGGTAACCCTATTCGCTTTCCTGGTAGGAAAAGGAAGAATCTTGACGTGGGACCATATTCAAAAGAGAGGTCTCTACGGACCTCCCATGTGTAGCCTCTGCAAACAAGACATTGAAACGCAGGAACACCTCCTGAATTCATGCCCCATCACCCTACAACAATGGGTTGAAATCGAAAATCTGTTTGGAAAATGAAACAGGGATCCGTAAGACATCAAATGAACCATCTTCCAGTGGGGAAAAGGTCAATTTTCATGCCAGGTGGTGAGGAGAGCCTGGAGTCTGGAAATGGGATTCAATATAGGGCTAATATGGAAAGAAAGAAATCTAAGAATATTTCAAGACAAAGCCAACCCTCCTGAATCGATCTGGAAGCGAATTAAGATTCTCATAAGAGAGACTATTCTAGCGGAAGCCTGGGAGGAAGAGGACTGGAAAACAACCCCAGAAGAAAGTCGAATCTTAGACAGTCTAGATTTGAAGTCGAGCATGGTCCATCCTCAAAGCAAAAGAAATCAGAACACCCAGAGTAAGAGTTTGTCCAATTTTATCTACCCTCAAGAAAACTTCATCAAACTGAATTTTGATGGGGCTTCCAAAGGAAACCTGGGGCCAGCAGGTTTCGGGGGTATATTTAGAGATAGCCAAGGATGTACTAGATGGGTCTATGTGGATCGGGGAGGTATAGTGAGTAATAATGAAGCAAAATTGATGGCAGTATACCAAGGCATCAGAATAGCAATTAGAAATGGTTATACTCAAGTGGAGATTGAAGGGGACTCACAGCTAGTTATTGAAAGTCTCAGGAAATTTAATAATGGTAAAGACTGGGAACAGGTAGCGAAGAGCTGGAGGACGGTTAATTCAAGACTTGGCAGACACCATGAAACACATGGAATAAAATTTTTTTAACGATGTAAAAAGGGAAGGAAACAAAGCAGCTGACTTCCTAGCCAACTGGGGATGCAATGAACAAGATGGGAAGGTAGATAGCATATTGCCAACACAGGTGGACAAGCCACGATGGGAGATCCTTACCTTGATTATCACTCAGGATGACAAAGAGACTAAAACTGCATGAAAAAAGCTATAGATGGCCCCTGATCGGGGTGGAGAAGGTGGAGAAGCATGGCAAAATAATGAAAGTAGAGAGGTGGCAGGGCATGCCACCACGAAACATTAAAACCATTCAATTTGTCATGATGGCTTTCAAAACCGACAGGATCCCGAGGCTAAGAAATGACAGGGTTATGAAGATAGATGATGGCAAGAAGGGCAGTGATGAAAAGATGAGGGGAGAGTGTAAGACCGACGACATTGATGCGAGAGGACGGAAGGCAGCTGGCACATGGTTAATAAGAGAAGACAAGGGCAACCCAAAAGACTGCACAGGCCAAAGGGAGGTGATGCAGAGTAGTAAAGGAGGAGTGGCATCGCACCAAAGGGTGGAGACGCAGAGTAGTAAAGACAGAGTGGTATGCTGGGATATTCGCATCTAGAATAGGCTCGCCGAGGTGAATCAAACTTATGCTCAGACAGCGAGTACAGGCAGGAGCTTAGAAACTGTAAGACACATAACATTTGCAGAGAGTAACGAAGAGGAGAAAGGCCAGGAGCTAGGCTATCACAATACCAGTTTAAAAATAGACGAGGAGAGCGTGGGAAAGATTGAGGTTGACACGAATATGGAGGGAAGTGGGATAGGATAGGTCAGAACCATACGAGGAACACGGGAGGGCATAGACCAGGGCTAGGTGGCGATAAAGGAACACGGGATTAATGAGGAAGTGCAAATTATAGAGAAGCCTCACCAAACACATGCGAGGAAAGGAGGAGAAAGGAAAATCCGGAGACCAGGGAGAGACCAGCAAGACAAAAAAACAAATAAGGAGAAGAGAACCAGAGGACAGGGAGGGGAGGATTTAATAGAGAACATAATTTTTTGAAATTGGACAGGGTAGCGAGCCAGCAGCAACGAAAAAACCCATGCATCCAGGTAGAGGTAGAGGATGCCGAGGCAGAGGTATAGGGCAGAAATTTGAAAGGTAGGAACAAAGTTCATAACCGCCAGCGGACCAGAGACGTGGACGAAGAACCGTGAATCAAATGGTTCAAGAAGCGGAGAAAGCATACAATGAAGGCACTGATGCTGATATGTAGGATAATCCAGGAAATGGAGGCCAATGCTCTGTAGGAGGACTCAGAAATAGAGATGGAGGACTGGGGAAATTTGATTCCTGATCCAGGTAACACCAAAAACCGCCTGTCTCTATATAAGAAGGCCCTTCATGTTTATTGGGTTGTTAAGAGAATTATGGCAAAATCGATGGAACAAGTAGCAATGGAAATGGCAGAAATGGCTCAAGGCATCCCAAACTTACAGAGAGAAATGAAGAACCTCCAAATCACCCTGCTCATGCAAGACAAAAAGCTGGAAGAAATTCAACAGCTTCTCAAGAAGATAGTGCCAGAGACAAAAGCTGAAGATACCCCTCCTGAAAACAAGGTAGACTAGACTGTTAAGCTTCGTTCATGGATTTTATGTTAGATAGTCGAGCCCTCTATTTGTTTACAGTTTGTTTATAATGTTGAAAGGAAGCATGTTTAGCAATTTTGGTAGTATAGTTCACCTGGCATCGATAGATAGGCTGTTACTTTTTTATTATTGGTTGGCTTTAAAAGACTTCAGGTGGCCAACAGACCCGGTTTCCCTTCGGGGCGGGTTGAGGTCACCAAATACATGTACTTATTATAACTTGGTTCAATAGAAAACGAAAGGTCTTACTTTTGCCAAAAAAAAAAAAATAAAAAAATTTACTATGAGATGCTTAAGAAAACCCCTCATGCATTCAGAAGAGAAATTTAAATGATAAACCCAGGATCAAAACTTGCTAGGCTCTTCAAAAAAAAGTGCTTCTCGGGAGTTAGCTTGTTCAACTGAGAACTTCCCCAAACACCCGTTGATCTTTGAAATCTATATTTTCCTGCACAACTTACTTCAACCATCAACAAGGAGGGAGAAAGCAATACTAATATCCAGATCTAATGGAGATACCTGCCATCACATTCAGAAATTCTACTACCATTCAAACCCTAGTGACTAAACAAGATAACTGTGTTTAAAATCACTCTTCATCAAGCTATTATCAATGGCTGAAATTAAAATCATGCACAGAAATAAAACATCTTACAACATTTCCAGAAGAGTAACACTAGCAAGATTTCAACCCCAAAGTCTTTCCTTATTGCACAAGAAAAAGATTACAAGAGAACTTTGTTCAACATAAGACTCACAGATCGAATGATCTCAAATGACCTCTGACACCCTATTTAAAGGAAAATTTCCTAGTAACTAGTTCCAGTGATCCATGTCAAACTAATCTCGATCGACGATGAGGATCAAGATCCCTTTTAATCTCATCTGTCGAAATTTTAAATGCGTTTTAATATATTAAAAATTAAAATTTTGCATTTATTTCCTCAAAACTTGAACTTATTATTATTTTATTTATTATGTATTATATATATATATATCATTATCATATTATATATATATATATTTTTTGCTTATTTAATTTATTATTTTTATTATTTTTATTTTTTTGTTTTTATTTTTGGACCCTCGAACCTAGCCTTTTAGGAATTTTACCTAGGACCTAGGACTTGTGAGGGGATTAAAACATTTTCTAACCTTCAAGACACATTACATCATGACCTTTACAATTTTACATCTCAAGGGGGAAAACCCATTTGACATAAACCCTAATAGACCACCCAGTTCTGCGACACAAATATAGTCTAGCAGATCAAGAAATTTGTAGTAACCTAACCAAATAGTTAGAATTATTTCCAAATTACTTTTACATAGACGCGACCTAGCATACTAGGATTCCCCTAAGATTCTAGTGACAAAATCTATCCTGGATTTGGGGTTAGGATGAAGGAAAACTCTGCCGACCATGGGTCGGTGAGACAAAATACCTTTCAGAATGTAGATCATCACTAGAATATTAGGTTTACCTACACAAATACATACATGACACAGATCTGCTAAGATTATTTACAATTTACACATGCAGACTGGGTTTACAACATAAGATGATAGGGCTAATGATGAGAGTCAAATGTCATGGACACGTCAATCAAGCGCTATCCCTTTTGCGAAAAAATGGGGTGTACTACTATGGGTAGTTGACACATAGTGGTCAACATCTGGCTCTACTTGGGGACACATTGCTGCATTGTATGAATGTGAGAATCCAGAATCTGCACCCATGCAACACATAACAAAACATAAGTAGCGTCCATCCAAAAATCATCATATAACATTAAGCACATGAAAAATATAAGCTCTTCATTTATTAACTATCTAGTAACATGAAAAGTAAATCTAATCCTAAACAAAAATAAAATGTTGAAATGACAAGGAGTAAGGTTAGAAATACAATACAGAGAATGCCCTACGACATCAGATATCATATTTGAAGAACAACTTGAGCATTTGGCCATTTGTAGGTAAATCAAGTGGTTCGCCATCCAATCTGCTCAAGTGGAATGAGTTTGGTCAAGCTATATCTCAAATGATGTACGGTCCCAGCCACAAACTGTCGAAATTCTTATGCTTTCCTGGTTTTTCATTCTTGCGATCCCAAAGAAGTATCATATCTCCAACCTACAAAGATCTAGATCGAGATGATTTATCAAAGCTTTTCTTAATGTTAGATTGATTTTTACATATAGCATCAAAAGCTATCCTACGAGCTTCATCTAACTCTGATCTATTCTATTTTGAACAACATCTTTGTTAGTAGAAAAATACTAAAGGAGCTGCTAAGATGGCAATTTCAAGTGCACAAGTAAGGTTACATCCAAGCCATAAACCAATTCAAAGGGAGATTTACTAGTAGCTTTCTTTTTAGTGATCCTATCTACCCATAAAGCATACTTGATTTTGCTATCCCATGATTTCTTATTATCTCCTACTATCTTCTTGATAATGGTTATGAGATTCTTGTTACTTGATTTAGCCAGACCATTACCCTGAGGATAGTAATTTGATAAATGAGATAAGATAATGCCATACTTGTAACAGAAAGACGAAAACTCTGAGGAACTAAAAGCCTTGGCATTATTAGTAGTGATCTTAGCAGGGACACCAAATCTAGTAATGATATTAATTTCAATGAAATCCATAATGACCTTTTTAGTGGCATTCTTAATGGGAATGGCTTCAACCCATTTAGTGAAATAATCAGTAGCAGTCAAAATCCATGAGTAGCCATTGCTAGAATTTTCATGGAACTTCCCGATGAAGTCCAGACCCTAATGCTGAAAAGGTGCCTCCACAATGATAGGTTGTAGGGGCAGGGCAACAAGCTTCTGTTTCCAAGTGAATAGTTGACAAGCTTGACAACTTCTAACAAACTTATGCACATCAGAAAAAATTGAAGCCCAATAATAACCAGCTCTCAAAATTTTGTGGGCAGTAGTTCTAGCAGCATAATGACCACCACAAAATCTTGAATGAAACTCAGAAACTAATTTCTTGGACTCAATTTCATCAACACACCTAAGTACTATGCCCTCAGGATTTCTCCATCCAAGGCCATCCTTCATGAGACAATACTTAGTGGCTTTTAATCTAAGAGCCCTTCTCTTATGAGCCACTAAATGGTTAGGACATGTAAGATTTATCAAGTAATAAATAATGTCCTTGTACCACTCATGCTCTTCTAATCTTTGCAACTCAGGTGAAGATAGATCGTTAAGACAAAACAAACCAAGAGCCTTTTCATTACCTTTGGTCAGCATTTGAGCCAAGCCTTTGCCTTTGACTAGCTTGGTGGGTCTGATCTCTAAATAATATTCTTGTATTTTAGTAACCCACCTAGCGCGAGCCCCGAAGAAATCGGTTTGAGTTAGTATATCTTTAACAACAGAATTTGGGACAAAAGCGATGATTTTAGAATAACCCACATAAGTTTTGAAATTCCTAAGAAACTTGACAAAGGCATAGGCTTACTTTTCCATGGTATTGTATTTTAACTCAGAATTTTGAAGCGCTTTACTCATGAAAGCAATAGGCTGCTTGTTAAAATTTCTGTTTTCCCACCCCGATTTTCAGTTTCTCCTTATTTCTTCCATGTAGTTAAATGCCCTTTCCCATAACCATACATTCAACAAGATGGAAAAAAATAAATTTGCTGAAAACACAAATTCTGGAAAATTTACAAAATGCTGGAAATTACAGAAATAAAAATCAGCAATAATAAACGGCATTAAAACACATTAAAACACTGATATTTTTGGTCAACGTGACCCTGGAAAAACCCACTACAACTCTTGGGGAAAACCAGTTTGAGAGCTCTTCTTTATTTCTGAAAAATGTCTTTTTACAGCAAGAAAATTTCAGCAAAAATTACAGCAAAATAATTTATTTTTTTTCACCAAGCAAACTTATCCGTTTTCAGCCCAACAGACCACCTGGAAACTTCTCAGTTTTCAGCAAAAAATCAGCTTTTTCTACTTGTTCTTGCTGCTGTTCTGCTTGTCTTTCTGTTGTTCTGATTTTGCTGAAGAGCTGCCTGGTGTGTGTGCCAAACTGCTGCTTCTTTCTCCTTCTTGTCCAGAAATCTCCCTTGCTCTCTTGCTCTCCTTCTCCCAATCTGTTCATGAAAGAATGAATGATCTTTT
>APFE031286267.1:32448-61615 GCA_000404065.3 Pinus taeda | reverse complement strand
CCTCTGCTGAAGCTGCCACGCTTTGGTTTTTCCCCTTCTTCCTTTTCTTCTCTGGACACACAACTGCATAGTGTCCCATCTTTTGACAGTTCCAACACTTCACCTTGGAATAGTCCTTCTGTGTGTTACCATGTTTACCTTTACCTTTGCCTTTGCCCCCACCATTGCTTGTGGAAGCCTGCTTCTTCCCATTGCCTTTCTTGCCTCCTACTGAGAGTGCTACATCCTCATCCTGCTCAACTGACTTGGCTACCCCAAGCTGACCTTTCCTGATCTCTGTCTGAATGCAATCATCCCAAAACCTCTCCCATGTGGGAAGGGTCTCACGTGCACACACCCCATCAGCAAAGTTCATCCATGAACGGGGGAGGCCATTCACTGCAATCCACACCAAAACAGTGGGTGGAATGACCTCTCCAATTGCTGCCAACTCATCTCTCACATTAGTAATCTTTGTGAGATATCCAGCTGCACTATCATTACTCATCTTAATGTTCTTCAGCTTCTCCTTCAGGACCATTTTTCAGTTCTCATTGGTACTCTGGTAGAGATTGGACAATGTTGTCCACATCTCATGGGCATTGCCCTTTCCTCTCACATGGGGAATGCAATGGTCTTTCACTCTGTCTAGAATCAGCCTCTTACCCTTTTTGTTCTTTTTATTATACTCAGCCAACTGAGTAGCATCAGTAGGCACAACAACAGGGTTTTGTGTGGTATGCACTATGATATCCTAGAATTCTGCCTCCTCAAAGATACTCTGCATTCTCTCCTTCCAAATGTTGTAATTTGTATGCCCATCTAGCCTATCCTTCACCCTCAATCCTAATGACATCCTGCTGTCCTAAAACTGAAAAAATAGCACTGCTGTAGTAAAGATAAAACTGTTGTTTGTGAAAAAATCAGCTTGTTGGAATTTTCTGAGTGAAAAATCAGCAGGCTGTAATTTTCCTCCTTGCTGTCCCAAACTGCACTTTAGCACTCAAGCTCTGATACCATGTAGAAATTTCTCATTTCCCACCCTAGTTTTCAGTTTCACCTTATTTCTCCCATATAGTTAAATGCCCTTTCCCATATCCATACATTTAACAACTGAAAAAATAAAATTTTGCTGAAAACACAAATTCTGGAAATTTTACAGAATGCTGGAAAATGTAGAAATAAAAAATCAGCAGGTACAAACAGTCATTTAACACATTTGAACACAGTGATTTTTGGTCAATGCGACTCTGGAAAAACCCACTACAACTCTTGGGGAAAACCAGTTCAAGAGCTCTTCTTTATTTCTGAAAATGCCTTTTTTACAGTGGGAAATATTCAACAAAAAATCAGCAATCAAATTTACAACTTATCTCTTTTCCCGTGACTCACAGCAAACTGGAAATTACAGTAAACAGGAAAGCAATAAATGTTGTACGCCCTCGATTTTTGTGCCCACTTTCAGCCTTACATGCTGATGTACGACCTGCATTAAATGCGTTGTACGTACTACAATAAATACAGTGTACGGACCTCGATTTGCAGTAGAAAAAATAGCAAACTTCTCCTCGATTTCTGTGCAAACCACTCCTCGATTTTTGTGCAAACCAGTTGTAAGAATTTCTAGAAAAACGTGCCAAAATCAGCCTTTCACTGTGTGCTGAATTAGCTGTACAAATCTGCTCAACTACTTCCTTGGAATGTGTACCAAGTTGTTGTCTCCTTCTCCTCCTTGTCCAGAAATCTCCCTTGCTCTCTTGCTCTCATTCTCTCAATATGCTCATGAAAGAATGAATGACCTATTGCCTCATTTTCCTCCTTTAATCTAATCCTAAGTGACTTTTGGGTAGCCTCTAAATCCAATGGCTGAAATAGATTGAGATCTAGGGCTGAGATTAAATGCTCATTTAAATCTCACTTTTTATTTTTTAACTCACCCCACTTTAATAAAGACCCACTTAGTCATGTATTTCCAAAGTCACTTTTCCTTTATAATTTTACATTAACTTTATTAAAGTCACTTGAAAAGTAGACTTTAGTAACTTTATCACTTAAAGTCACTTTTGAATTAGATTTAACTTTATAAAAATTATAAAGTTACTTTAGGAGAAAAATTAAATTCTTTTGGACACTTTTCCCTAGGCCAAAGATCAAAGCCTTAGGGAACCACCTACCCTCCAGTAACAAATTTCAACAGTGATTTGGAGATATTCGATTGAGTATCATGAAGAGGAGTGGTGGTATCTTCTAAGAAGACAAGGTTGTCATTGATGAAGTGATTTGGAGAAGGCATTGAAGAAGATTGATAGGGCTCTTTGAAGAAGACATCAGGAGCCGTGAAGTATAACCAATATTATGTTGACGAAGTAAAGGATTGGAGCCCAAGAGGTTGGAGCCTCGAAAAGATAAGGTTGGTGCCTTGGAGAATAGGGTTGGAGCCCTAGAGGATTAGAGTCCTCAAGAAACCAGGTCGGAGCCAGTACCAACGTAGGGTTGGTGCCCTAAGGGTTGGAGCCTCTAAATACAAGGTTGGTGCCTTGAGAAGATAGGGTCGATGCCCTAGAGGTCGGAGCCTCACAACAGTCCAAGTTGGTGCTTGGTAACAAGTTGGAGCCTGGGAGATTGAAGATTAGTGTTTTCATCTAGGGTTGGAGTCTTATATACATTTTACTTGATTTATGGTGAAAAAGGAATTAGTAAAATCATTTATTCTTATCTTTCATTTTGTGTTCTAAATATAAATGATCTAATTCGTAAAAGTAACAATTGAAAATAAATATTGATTCACCCCCCTCTCAGTATTTCCAACAATTAGTATCAGAGCCAGTACCTCCACTCAAAGCCTAACAACTTGAAGGTTGATCATTAGAACACAAATGGAGAAGCCAAGGAAGAAAGTCCCCAATCTTCCTAAAGATGTGTCTCCCTCAACCATCAAAATTGAAGTCAATCAATTTGTTAAGGCTCCATTGTTCAATGGAAACTTTGATATATGGGAGGAAAGAATGAGGAATTTCTTAAAGACTCAAGGCATTGAAGTCTGGAAATTGGTGATCGGTGATAGCATGATGGATGGAGAATCCAAGGAATATAATACAAGAACAATGACAATAATCTTGAATGGGCTACCTGATTCTATGAAGGCCAATTTTGAAAAATGTTCTTCAGCAAAAGGCATATGGGATAAAATTCATGATCTTCACTCAAAAGGAGCATTGACAATGATATCTAGTCAATAAAATGATGGAAAACAAGAAGGAAACCCAGAGCCCATCAAGGAAGCTGAAGATAAGAGTGGTAACATCAAGGCTAAAGAAGACCTAAAAGAGCAAGGGAATGAAGAAGATATCCTCACTAAACTTATAGTCACCATAGATGAGATTAAGAATTTGAAAAATGAAAATGAGGAACCTAAGAAGAAAGCGCAAGTTGGTGACCAGATAAAGACAAGGAAGGAAGTTGACCTTATCAAGCTTCAAGTACAAGAAAGAGATGAGGAGCTTGCCAATATTAGGGAAGAATTTCATCAAAACAAGAGGAAGCATCATGAAGAAGTCATATCCA
Source organism: Pinus taeda (assembly GCA_000404065.3). NCBI lineage: Eukaryota > Viridiplantae > Streptophyta > Pinopsida > Pinales > Pinaceae > Pinus > Pinus taeda. The sequence goes on along the minus strand of APFE031286267.1, from coordinate 58,072 downwards.
TGACAAATCAATTGGAATAGGCAAAGAAATAGGAAGATACCTTGTCAAGCCACCTTAAACAAAGGCACAAGAGCTTGAACAAACTTGGATAGGGGATTGGTCAATACAAAGAAGAGGTCTCCTCCCTTAGATCACAACTAGAAGAAGAAAGGAAACAAGCATAGGGAACTGAGAAGGAAATGGAAGCATTGTCATTCATAGAAGGACAAGTTGATAAAATAGAAAAGGAGAGAAACACCATGACAATCCAACTAGAAGAGAAGGATGATGACATCATCAAGCTAAGAGCATAAATCATCTCACTTATGGTCCAATCATGTGAAGCAAACAAGATTAAGGAAGAAATGGAGATCATTCTATCAAAGAAGGATGAAGAGTACAAGAAAATAAAGGAAGAAATTATCTTTCTTAAAAAGCAAGTTGAATTTCTAAATAGGAACTTGAAAAGTTCTCAAACCCTAGATGAAATCCTAAGTCATAAAATGTATCCCCTTGATAAATAAGGTCTTGAATATATAGGTGAAAAAGCAAGAATGATAATGCTTCAAACAACAAGGATGTGAGGAAGCTAGGAAGAAATTTTGATGCTCCCAGTTCCAATAAACGCAAGGAGAAGGGTCAAGGCAATAGTGGACGAAATCATATTACAAGGAGACTTGCAGATGGTGTCAAGAATACAAAAAGCAATGAATATCATCAAAGAATTCCAAGGTAAAATTACTTTAGAAGTAAATCAAGGAAATCTTCATCTCCCAGGTATCAAAGTATATCTGTTGGTTATTGCTATTCTTGTAAAAGCATTGGGCACATGGCAAAAGATTGCAGGCCATATCACAAAGACAAGCATAATGGTCCTCATCAATCTCCTAGAAGAAATTTTGCAAGAAGAAGTCATTATTTCTTTTTCATGAACAAGATGGAGTGCTTCAATTTCCATAACATTGGACATATGACATGTGACTGTAACTTGACTTGGGTCCCTCAAAAAGCTAAAACTATGTCAACCAAGCCAGAGAAGAAAGTTACACAAGTATGGAGAAGGAATCAAATTGGATATGGAAGTCTCTTGATCACTCCAGCCAACTGTACATGTTGATTTGATGAATTCATCCTTGATATTCTAAGTATTTTATGGTGAGACTCTGCCAAAAAGGAGACCATGCATAGAGTTAGGGGGAGTTTGTGATTCTTGAGCATTCTTGCAGAATTTATCCATGAATAGGCCCTATGAAATTCTTGATGAGTCACAATGGACAATCATCTTTTGATAGATCATCTCTTGGGAGCAACTCCATTGAAGAACATAATCCTTATTCATCTGATGGACTATTGTTGAGGATCTCTTCATTTGATCACAAAGAAAGTGGTCTTTCTTGAGTTGAAGGAGGTTATGATGGTAGGGGGAGTTGGTTCATCACATGAAGAAATGTAAACACAATAATCATGGACCACATTGCCAAAAATAAGAGCACCATGTTAGGGGGAGTAATATACCTATGAAGAACTACTATTTGTGAAGAAAAGAAGCTGCTTAACAGGGGGAGTACTTGGGCACCTCGTTTTCCATTGATGTTAAAGGGGGAGAGAATGTTGAAAGAGAAAAAATATTGCCATCAATGAGAAAGGGACAAATTGTTGGTCAATGTTGTCATTGATGTTAATATGGCATTGGCCAGGATGGAAAATATTCTGGAGATGCTAGATGATGATGTCCATCGAGGAAGATGTCAGGTCACTCATGAAGAAGTGACAAGTTCCAAGTACCAATCATGTACCTTGATGGTCTATAAGCTCTTGATGACTTATGTGGACTAGCTTGATGAATGCCCACACTTGATTAAGGACTAGATGATTCCCTTACCTTTGACGGTCTTGATGATGGTGTGAATCCATAACCTTAAATGTCCTTACCTCCAATGATCTTGATGATAGAAGTCTACATGATGATAGATGTTGCATATGATTGATGACCTATCACTACACTATCTTAATGACATGGTGGATTGATGACATTGACGATGACATTATGACTCTATGATGAAGAAGGAAAACAATGAAGAAATCAAACTATGAAGAAAGCAAAAGGCATTCTGCCCTACCTCCATTTCCGCACTAATAAATGACTAGTCACTTTAAAGAATATTTTTTAATACCTTAGAGGCATAATTTCATTTTGACACCTACACCGTCTTTTAGAGCATAAGTTTGCCTTTCCAATGAGACATTACTTGGCCTCAAACTCCAAAAGGTGAGGGAGAATGAGAATTTACAAGTTAAGGGTATAATTTTGATAGTAATCCGACCTGAGTTAAGCTAATTTATGTCGACCAAATTACAGAGACCTGTCTTTTCATTTTTGATGTGTGAAAACCTCTATTTATTAGAGTTTTGAGATCATTCTTTAGCCAATATTTCGGTCAATATTACAGAAGAAGTACAATATCTCGGAGAAGGAAAAAAATACAAGACACAAAAAATATTTAATTAAGTTTTGGGTCTAAAAACACTATAGTTCAGCACGAAAAAACTCTCTGGACTTGCTATCATACACAAAAACTCAGATTCTTTTAGTATCCTGTAGCTAAGCTCAGAATGTGGTCACTATTGTAGCTGATTTCAGACAATAGTGTGTCACTACTATAACTGAGCTCAGAGTATGGTCACTATAGTTGATTTCGAATTGTGGTAAGTGTTGAAGCTCTTTTGGCCTGTGGTGATGTTGTAACAGTATAGGAATGTCTCCTATTCTCGCTGGTGAAAACTTCAGGTTTTTTTGTTGAATTGTGGGTGCCCATCTTCACCAAACTATAGGGTGCTATCTTCGTAGTAGTATGAATGCTGTGATGGATTTGTGACTACCCTATTTTGGATTATGGAGGCCATTCTAGTTCAGACTGTGGAGACCATTGAACTGTGATGCCTATTTGAGTTCAACTTCTGATTGGGAAGCTATTTTTTTGAATAGTGGCACAATGAACTTGTGAAGAAATCCTTCTTGAATAGTGGATTGATAAAGTGAAGAAAAGGTGATCTAGTCACAGTTCAGAAAGTAGATTGTAACAAGTTCAAAAGTGAAGTCTATGATGGACAAAGTTTTGTGAAGAAATACCTTGAAGCAATCCTTGAAACAGAACTTAGTGCAGCTCATTGAAGACACGTTGAAGCCTTGTGGAGAACATTGAAAGACCATGATATATAGGGTATCATGAAGAGAAGTGGTGACACATTCTAAGAAGACAAGGTTGTCATTGATGAAGTGATTTGGAGGAGGAATTGCAGAAGACTCATAGGGATCATTGAAGAATACATTGGGAGCTGTGAAGTATAACCAAACATATCTTAACGAAGTAAGGGGTTGGAGCCTCAAAAACAAAAGGTTGGTGCCTAGGAGGATAGGGTTGGAGCCCTAGAGGATCAGAGTCCTCAAGAGACCAAGCTAGAGCCAGTACCAACGTAGGGTTGGTTCCCTAGGGTTTAGATCCTCTAAATGCAAGGTTGGTGCCTTGAGAAGATAGGGTCGGTGCCTTAGAGGCGAGAGCCTCACAAAATTCCAAGTTGGTACTTGGCAACAGGTTAGAGCCTGGGAGATTGAATATCGATGTCCACATCTAGGGTTGGAGCCCTATATACATTGTACTTTTTTAGTGAAAAATAAATCAATAAAAACATTTATTCTTATTTTTCATTTTGTGTTCTAAATATAAATGATCTAACTGGTAAAAGTAAAAATTGGAAAGAAATATTGATTCACCCCCCTCTTAGTATTTCCAACACAAATACAATTTGAATTGAGGGCCATATTTCATTCATCTCCTGATTAATATCTATCCATATGGTCTCGTTTTCCTATGCCCAAGTCTTGGCCATGGCTAACCCACTTTCTAACTATTCAATATTTAGAGTGAGCCTGTGAGTTTTCTGCAACTCTGCTACATAAGAATTATCTATCTGTAGTTTCTAATTGTGCAGAGTTTTTGAGCTGAGCCTTTAAATTTTCAATTTCTTGCCCTTGAATGGACAGGTCTTCCATGGCTTTAACTAACTCATTTGGAGAATTTGTACTATGTGCTGGTGCTGTGATCAATGTAGATTCTCTTTCTGTTGTTGATACTGAAATAGGGACTGTTGTTAGAGGCACTATAGCTAGCTATGGTGTCTGCTCTTTTCCTTGAGAAATTTTTCCATCTCCACTTCCATATTCTTAATTTGGCTGGTTTGTTCAATTATCATCTTCAACATGTTCTATTTTTTGTTGGGTTGTGTTATATTCTTTCCACAACTAGATCCCCCTTCGTTGCGCCGGGCACAGCGGGGGGCAGGTGGGGGGGTGGCATACTCCCTTTAAGGGGTTTGGGGCAGTGCCCCGAGGAATTGTTTTTGGACCCTATATTAGGTGGGAAGGCCTACATATGGTTTTGTGCATGGATAAATACCAATCCCTTGTTTTAGTCTGCTCATTGAGATACATAATTATTTGTATTTTTGGTCCTATCCTAGGCTCTACATCATTGATTAGTAAGTTGGCAACTATATGTAGGAATTGATCAACATAATTAGAGAAGCTATAATTGGTGGAATTTTTCCTCACCAAGGAGGTACAAAGGATTAGAAATCATGGATTACTCTGATCATCTAATTTTTGTAAAGGGAATGAAAACCTATCTTCTTGATGGTAAAGAAATAAATACACCAACATTGAAGAATACTTAAAATTCCCCTTAGTAGAGAACTTGAGGAGCTGGTCATGAATTGACTCTGCAATGAACTCACTGTAATTGAAAATAGGGGGTTTCTCACCAGTTGTAAATATTGATAGGAAACCAACAATGGCCTCATCAATCCACTGATTAGATTGATAGCCAAGTATACATGAAATAATTGCGATTAGATTCTTAGCCATCTCAAGAAACATAGAGGCTGAGTAGGGGGGATTTTTCTTAGGTAATTGGGCATCTTCTTGGAGAAAATTTTCAAAACTCTTGGCTCTCTGTGGGAAGGTCAGGTTTTTGTAGAACTCCAGGAGGAAATCTACTGAAAATGGCTTCAGGGAGTCAAAATTTGGCAATTATAGCATCTGAGAGATGGCTTATGTAGTGATGGTGAAAAGTATATCACCATTATGGGCCACAATTTCCCTTTGGCTGGGGATGTAGCAAAATTGGCACCAAGGCATGAATTCTGGAAAGAGATAGGTCTGTGGGAAGATAAATTGGGGTAGAGAATCTTCCCACAAGCCAAATTCATCACTAACGTCAAGAGACTTTTGCTTCAACCAACTGTGAAGCTCATACAAGTCAAAATCGCAATTGGTTTCAACAATCTTGTATTGCTGGTCCACTAATGGTTGGTGATCTAGGTCTATGGTAAGGGGAAACATAAGGTTGTCATCAACCGATTTATATTTTCTATTAAGTGCCATGATAGAGGAGGAAAGAGAAGGAATTATTGAATTACTTGGGAAAAATAGGTGAATTTGATTTCAGGATGCGAATTGAAGGGTAGGCACTCGGTTGCAGGTGACTAGTTACAGAGATGTTGTGGATCACTAGTTGGGTGCTAGATAGACTTTGATTGATTGTGGACTTCAAATTCTTGATTACCTATTATCATAAAATAGAGAAAGGAGGCGATATAACAGGTTTATGGTGGATTATAATGAAAAAAACAATTTTAGTGTTGCGATTTAACTATTTAAACGGAGTGGGTTCATTGTCTTGGGAAACGGGCAACCATTAATTAACAATGAACTGGTGATGTGGTGGCGGGAATTCTAGATGATAACATTGTATTGTGGGAATAGTAATGGCGGGATTTTAGTCTAGCAGAAGGGCAGTGGGGTCCACCAATGTGACGTGGCATAAAGGCAGTTGAAGAGAAAAGATGATGTAGGAGTGAATGATGGGTACATAGGAGTCCACATGGCGAGAGGTCAGTGGCATAGGAGTAGCAAAGGTCAACGGTCACAAGGGGGAAAGCGGGACGATGGTTTTCGAAGGGGGGGATGGAGTGGTAAGTGGGATAGGTAGGGGGAAGGGGGGGTGCGAAGTGTTTTGGAGCCGCCACATCGCTCATGCTTACCACCTTTTTGGACCCCCCCCGTTGATTAAACATCGGAGGGGCTCGCGGGGTTCGAATACATTCCCCCGCTGTTGATCCAGGTGGGGTGGATTGGGGCCGTTGGAACATGCACCTCCCTTTTATCATGTGGTGACAAAATATGTCGCATCAAACACTTTATTTACAAATCTTATTGCGATTAAACTTTAGCAATCAAACTTGACATTAAAACTTAATTAACCACATTTAAACATAGTGGTTTATTTAATTTTATTCTCCTTACTCTAATTCAACCATGATTAGACTGTGTGGATGATTTATTCACTAATTTAAACTAATTTTCTTTGATCTATCTTAATCACACTTAAAATGTGTGATTAAAACAACTAATTTACTTCTCCTAATCAATGTGGCATTTAAACAAGATGCACGCTTTATTGAAAATTTTCTAAGGTACTTCTAATGCAATTTTTTATTATTTTTGAGTGGCACTTTGACTTGCTCACTTGAATCCATATTTTTTATGGGGTATTTTCATTTTTTTATTCTTTTTCATATTTTAATTTTTTGTTCTTTTCACATACACACACACATATTATATTCTCTTTCTTTTTATTTTTTATTTCTTTTTTTTTGGAAATAAATTTGCAGAATGGAATATTATTTACAACATCTCATATACAAAATTACAACAATAATCAAGTCATCCTATGAAATATAGGACGCTAACAGTGACTCCAATGGTGATGACACTCTCCTTGTGAGGTGTCAAGAATATTGTAGATCAGTAGCCTTGATCCATTGGGAAAACTGTATTTATTCTGCAACTGAATCTGATCCACCTACTATCAATCTTAAGTATGGGTAACAAATCATCGGAAGCTTAGGGCCTTCTCTCTAGGCTTCAATTTCTGATGTGAGCCACCCTCACTCTTGCAGTATAAATATAAATATGATATGTATAATGATTCTAAATGAAACTGATTTAACTTTGAGGAAAGCAGTGTTTGAGAAGTATGCCATTGACAGTTCCACCAAGAAGTGCTTCTTTAGTCAATTCCTTCAAGAAAAATGCATTATTGCCTCGAAAGCTTTAATTTTATATGGCCCTTTGCACAAACTATCAAACATACCATGCTTTCCTTTGTTTTCATTCCTTGAGTCCCACTTTAACACCAGGTTGCCTAACTAGAAATCATTTGCTTTTGTCCTTCTGTCATAGATCTTTTTGATGTTGTCTTGAACAATTTGAGTTTTGTTGTACACCTCTTCCCTGGATTTTTGTAACTGTATGGTTTGGTTCATCCTTCTTTATAAATCATTAGTTTCCACTTATGATTCTTGTAATAGTTTTAACACAGGAACTCCCAGAGAAACAAGAAACATAACATCAAATCCATATACTAACTGGAATGGAGACATTCCAATAGAATTTTTGGTGCTAATTCTATTAGCCCACAAGGCGTTAATCAACTTTTTATGCTAGGATCTTTTATTCTCCTACAGTATCTATTTGATTATGTTGAATAAAATATGGTTGGAGGACTCAACTAGGCAATTGAGTTTCCTAATCTTATGTGGTATTTGTCACAAAAATCAACCATTTTATTTGACTTAAAGGCAACAACATTGTCAACGATAATCTTATGGGGGCACCCAAACCTAGACAAAGTGTTATCTTCTAAAAATTCGATAATGACAGTATCTATGGCTTGCTTGGTTGGGATGGACTTAATCCACTTGGTAAAGTAAATAGTGGCTACCAAGATCCATCTATTCTGGCTTGAGGAGTTGGGATGGATTTCACCAACGAAATCCAGGCTCCACCGCTGAAAAGGAGTTTCAACTGAAATGGGTTTCAATGGTAAAGGAAAAAGTTTTCTCTTACCTTCAAATATTTGACACTGGTGGCAAGTGGTGACTTTATTATGCACATTTGTAAATAAGGTAGCCCAATAAAATCCAGCCCTTAGGATTTTGTTGGCTATGGTTTCCCAATACAAATGGCCTCCACAATCTCCTTGATGAAACTCTTCCATGACTCTATCTGCTTCATCTTTCAGTAAATAGTTTAGTAAAATACCTCCAGAATCTTTCCAATATACATTCTTGTCTAAAATACAAAATTTCATGGCTTTCAATTTTAAAAACATAGCTTTTGTCTTGCTTAGAACAAGAGGAGCTTGTATGTTTTTTAGTACAAAGATAATGTCTACATACCATGGTAAAGTAGCAATGGCCTTTGATACATATGGAGTCGCCATCTCTTCTTGTTCATCCAGTGAATCAATATAATTGATGTCTAGTGCATGAAAATTGGACTCAATCATTATCTTTTCCAATCCTTGACCTTTTATGAGCTTGGTTGGTTTAATCTCAATTTCATATTATAGGATCACAACAATCCATTTCCCTCTTCTGCCATTTGGGTCAGTCTGTGTGAGAATATCTTTTACCACAACACTTGGGACAAATGCAATGATATGAGTATGTAGGATGTACACTCTAATATCCTTTAATGCCTTTACAAAAGCAAAGGATTGCTTATCCATGATGTTTTACTTCAGAGATGCATCCCTTAGAGCTTTGCTGAAAAAATCTTTGGGCTGTTCATGGCCTTCACTATTTTTCTGCACTAAAACAACTATAATAGTATACTCAAATGCAAAAGAAAAAATGATAAAATCCTTTGTAAAGTCAGGGCTTATCAAAACATAAGCAATAGTTAAAGCTAACTTTACTTCACTAAAGGATTTATTGGCTTCAATTTTCCATTTTATTTCCATGTCTTTCTTTAACATATTTGTAATAGATCTTAAAATTTCAGCCAAGTTAGGAATAAATCTTTTGAGAAAATTTATCCTACCAATGAAGGATTGAACTTATTTTTGGTTTTTGGGAGGGTCAATTTTAGTATGGCTTCGACTTTGTTAGGATCAATTCTAATACCTTCTTTAGAAATGATATGACCTAGAAGTTTTCCCTCCTCTAAACCAAAAAGAGTTTACTTAGGGTTTAAGGAGATACCATATTTTCTGCACTTTTCAAAAACTCTTCTTAAATGGAGCAAGTGTTCTTCATCTATTTTTGAAAACACATTTATATCATCTAGGTAAATCACAATGAACATGTCAATTTCATCAGCAAAGGCTATGTCCATTTCTCTTTGGAAAGTGGCCCCAACATTCATAAGGCCAAAAGGCATTTTTACATACATAAAAGTGCCCCATGTTGTAGTAAATGTTGTCTTGTGTTGATGATCAGGATGAACTAGAACTTGATTGTATCATGATAAATCATCCAACAATGAGATTATGTTGGAGCCAACTACCTTTTGTAGGATGTGATCCATTTTAGGAAGGGGGAGAAACCTTGTTAAGATTTCTAAAATCTACACAAAGCCTAATTTCACTTGTTTTCTTCCTAGTAGGTATTATATTTGTGACACATTTCAAAAATCTAAGGGGTACAATGATCTTTGCATCGAAAAGTTTCTTGACTTCCTTTTCTACCAAAGGCAGTAAAACTAGGTTTATTCTCCTCATTTTCTGTTTAAAAGGCTTTTGATCTTCCTTGATGGGAATGGTGTGCTAAATGATGCTTGTATAATAAGATTTTAAGTCTTCATAGCTCCAGGAAAACACATGAGTGAATTATTTAGAAAGATCAATGTATTTTTGTTTTTCTTCAGGAGGTACGAATTTAGACAATTTGACAATTGTGGGGTTCTCTACAGTTCCAATGTTACAGTCCTCTACATCATCTTCTACTGGTTATATTTTTGGCTTTTTGGCCACATCAACAAAGTCAAAAATCTCTTCCAATGGTACCAATCCTCTTGGTAGAACATTGTCCTTTAATTGCAAAACCTCAAGTTCTTCTTGATTATCATCAATTTCATTAACCATTATTTCATTTTCATTTTCATGTATATCCTTTTTTATATCAATATTTAGAAACTCAAATTCATATTTCATTTGTAAGAAGTTTTCTATTTGTTTATCATTACTGAAAACCTGCCAATATCTTACATTATGAGGAAAAACTGGCCTTTGTTTCACTTCCACCACATATTTCCTATTAGAATGAAAATGCTTTTTACAAGTGCTAGCTGAAACAACCAAGGTCTTTGCTGGTATTTGGACTAGAGTAACACATAAATAATTGATTAATCTTAAGCGTTTGAATTTACTTGAATCAAATGAATATAAATCTTTGTAAGGCCTGGTTATGTCTAAGCCTAGTTTCTCCATAATAGCTCTAGGGATTAGATTACGCGAAGCTCGAAAATCAAGAATAACATTGTGCATAATTTTACCATGAATGCTCAAGCTAATGTAAAAAGGGGGTACACTTCCATCCTGAGATTTTCCTTTGACCTCAGGCCCAAACAATAACTTAGGTCGGTCATCAGCCAAATTGAATGTGTCAGTCCCTTCCCCTATCTTCAAGGCTTTTATGACTTGTGATTTGTATGCATTTTTATTGATTAATTCAGTGAGAGGAATATAAATTTTTACTTTAGCTAGTTCATTTCCAATGCTAAAATATGTAGGAGGTTTTTCTATTTCTTCAGTAGCTGCATCCTGTTTCATAGAAGTTTCTTTATGAGAATCATCTTTAGGCTGACTAGTAGAAGGGGTAACATTTTGGGTCCTTTTGGAAGGAATATCAGGAGTCTTTTTGGGAGGAGTTTTGGGCATCTTTTTACTCGTCAATTTATATTGTATATGCACTTCTATAACTGTGTTATGATATCCTTTTTTGTAGTCTTCAAAGTCTAATGGAATGGTATCTGGTTGTGAGAGTAGGAAAATTTATTGTTCTTCCTTAGTCAGGAAAATGTGATCAACTTCAGTTTCCTCAAACAAATTTATTTGATTTTCCTCAGCATATTCAAGTATGTCAGCTTCCTCATATGCATAGTTTTCTTGAAATGGAGGTCTAATCTGTTCCTGATCATTTTGGCCTCTCTGCTCTCTTTGTTTAATCTGAGGTTTGATTTTCTTGAAATTTGGATTTCTAATTTGGGACCCACCTTGGTTTTCACTTGGAGGAGTTCTATCAGCTATAGAAATTCTCTCCATCATTTTCTCCATTGTTCTTACTAAAGTATCCAACTTAACATTAGAGGAAGAAGAAGCCTATTCCTCTTTTATAGCAACTCTCCTTTCAACTTTCATTTTAGCTCTCTTTTCTAACATATTGGATTCAACACTAACTGCATTTCCTCAAGGGTTGTTGGGCTTTTTTATCTTAATTGGTAAGACATACCAGTGTCAAAAGCACATGGGAATTTAATCAGGGCTAGCTTTGGAGGAGGTTGTATTGTTGTAGGGATAGAGTTATAGATATTGTTAAATCTGATACAATTGTCTTGGACTGACTCACTTGGGGCTCTTTTGATACTTTCATACTTTGCTAAAATTTGCATAGGGTTCTTTTTCACTTCCCATCTTCTAAGGAAGGTGTCATGAAATTAAGCAAGGTCTGGGATAGAGATGGATGGTAACCCTTTAAACCATTTTTTAACCTCACTAGTGAGACTTTGAGAAAACAACCTTATTTTCACATCAGCATCATTTATCTCTTGGAGGTCTAAGTAGTCATTCATTTTATCAAAATGTTGATGAGAAGTTATTGGCACAATGCTATCAAATTGAGGAATCCTACTCTGGTAATATTGAGGCATTGCATTGAGTTGTGAAGGTAGGACCAAGGGGGCATATCAAGCTGCCGTGATTGGTGCTTGAGATGTAGATTGGACTACAATTGTTGTGGGTATGGAAGGTATGAAAGGGGGTGTAATTACACTTTGTTGTGTTGATGTAGAAGTGGTAGTGGTTGAAGATGAAATGAGTGTAGTGAAAATGGGGGTGATTATTAGAGGTGCAGTACGAATAGAATGAATTTATACAGGAATAGAAACAACAACAAACTCTAAAGGGGTATAAATAGTAGGAATCTCTAAAGGGGTAGTATGAACAATTGGAATTTCTAATGGAACAAAAAAACTAGGTGGAATTAATGATGGGTTGGGGATGAAGCAGTAGAAGAAGGATGCGAGGATTTAGGTGATTCAAGAGATTTCTGTACAACTTTATCTAATTTAGACACCAACACTTCAAGTTTTTTAAAATGTTTGATGACATCATCCTCAGGGTCTGATTTCACAGTTTTATGCTTTGAAATGTAAGGCTTTAAGATGTTTTCATCAAAAACAGTTTCAGCTACAAAACTGTCAGTTTTAGTTCAGAAGAGACTATGTTCAAATGGTAAATAAAATTCTATGTATTCTACTATTTCAAAACCTTCAGGCAGAGAATTAACCCTAGGGAGAGCATTATTACTTGCCTAGCTCTCAGCTAAACTTTTATTTCTAAGTTTTTTTTTGGATAATCTACAATTTTCGATGGATTTGGATATGGATTAGCTCTAGTATAAATTATTTTAGGATCCATATCTACTATTAAGTATTCACAAATAAGATATATACAGCTTGTGAAGTGGAATACAACCTTAAATCAAAATCTATTTATAAGCCACAAAACCTAGAAATAACTTGAAGTACTAAAACAAAAATTTACCAGGGAAAATTTAACTCAATTGATTTGTTCGAAGTCCCCATTATGGTCGCCAAGATGTTAGCACTCCATAATTTCTTAAGGCAATAAAAGAAATTGAAAAGGTAACCAAAAAACCTCTTTTAAGTTTAGAAGCTAGCCCTTCTAAACTCAAAGAGGGATCTCTCTGTCAGATTTATCTTTGTTTGCTTTATAAGACTTTAGGCTAGATGTGAAAGTTTAGGGTTTGGTTTTTAAAATGGTTTGGTTGGAACAACAAGGAAAGCCATTGGAAAATGGAGTCAAAGGGACTTAGAGTGATCAATTTGCAGAAATATCAAGTTTAAGTGTCACAGGCCAAGAAAGGCATGCTGCTGGATCTTTGTTGTTTATGAAAAGGAGAAGGAAGAAAAGATTAAGAATCACTTCAAATATAGAGCATTGTTATCTGAATTCTATATTTAAGCTTCAGTGGAAAACATTGATTATTTCTTTAAACCAAAACATAGTGTATTGAAACAAATTATGTACTTAATCTTTTTAAAAGCAATAAAGAAATGAAAGACATGAAAACAGAGAAAAGACAAGATTACAGTAAGAAGAAATTCACTTATCTTTTTTCTCTTGAGGTATTGCAGTATGTGAGGTTGTTGTAGATATGCCATGTTCTTCTACCTCGTGTAATGCATTCTCCTCCCATTGACTTTGATTCATGAACTTCCCTATCTCTGGTCTTGGAGTGTGAGTGTAGGGAGTGGTTTTTTGTTCCACTCTTAGCTTGGAGATGATTCCAAAAGGGTCATATGACCAGGAAAAGCTCAATTTGAAGTTCATTTGTTTAAGGAGTGAATCTGCCTCTTTACCTACTACCCTAGTGTTACAAATAAATGGTCCCACCTATGCCTTGATCTTGAACTAGGAATTTTTCTTTGCTGCAACAAAATGTAAATTATCCATATGTACCATCTGCCTGATATATTCCAATGACAATATTCTCATGGGAACAAACTTAGGAAGCCTATAGGGTGGCAACTCACACCCATAAATTATGATTTCTATAAAATTTTGGTATAAATAGCAATCCCCTATTTTAGTCTGCTCACTAAGATGCATAATTCTTTATATTTTTGGTCCTATCTTTGGCTCTATATTATAGTTTAGTAAGCTGGACACTGTAGGTAGGAATTGATCAACATAATCAAAGAAGGTGTACTCGATGAAATTTTTCCTCACTAGGGAGGTCTAAAGGATTACAAACTGTGGGTTACTCTGATCATCTAATTTATGCAAAGGGAATGAAAACATATCTACTTGATGGTAAAGAAATGTTAAGTTATGGTATGTTCTATGCTTATAACAATTTACTTCTTTTTCTTGTTATATTACACAGATTAGCAATCATATGTACATAAAGTAAAGTGCAGATAAAACATTAAACGATCGACAGAAAACAAGCCAAGACAAGAGACACAAGATGTGTCGGCTAGCCAGGGACAAACCCCACAATGTGTGGGGAAACCCTTTGATTAAATCTTCTTTTATTTTCGATAATTCAGCAGAGAGAAATAGTACAATAAATCTGATTTATATCAACAGTAGCAAACCCTAGATCAACAGCATCAACATTAGCAGCTTCATCATCAAACTAGGGCAGACGATATCTCACAAACAGACCGTCAGATTGGCATGATTCCACCACCAAAAGTTGCGGATTTTAGATGAGATTTAGATGAACCTACAATGCAGTTCAGATGAACCTACAACACAATTCAGATGAGGAGATCTTCTAGTCCATGCAGGTCAAACTTTACTTCTGCAGTTGCAACTTCAGTTTCAATAACTTCCTTCAAACTAGGGCAGTCGATATCTTGCAAACCATCCTTTAGATTGACTTGATTCCACCACCAAAAGTTCTGGCTTTCAGAGGAGATCCAAGTGGACCTACAACATAGTTCTAAGGAGGAGATCTGATGGTCAATTCTGGTCAAACTTTGGATCTGCAGTTGCAGCTGCAGGTTCAATAGCTTTCGGCTTCACATGTGTGAGAGAGAGACCCTTTTCTGTGCAGTAGAGAAGAGACTCTTTTCTACGCAGTAGAGAGAGAGAGATGTGATGAGATGAGTGAGTCCAAATGAGGAAAAATCCTCCTGTATTTATACACAACATTGGTGTTTGAATAGATGCGACTATTGGGCTTCTGAGCCTACATGAGTTGTAGGTCGGCTTGATAATAATTCCATAATCAAAATAAATTCATATCTCTATGAATACTTATGAGAACCAGATGATCTTTATATCAATCCTACACCTCTCGATGAGAGGAATATATTAAAAATATTATCAGCCATGAATAAGATGACCCACATGAAGTTTTTCCCTGGTTGCCAATTTTAACACCCCTCTCAACTAGGGAAAACTTCATCTGCAATATGTCTATCGATCATTACTAGTCATCCATCAAATGCACTGCCTTGTACAACCTGACCCTTGCCTTGCTCTGCTCTATTCTACCTGTTCTGCTTTGTCTTGTTCTGCCCTGTACTGATCTGTATTGTTCTACTCTGTTCTGCTCTACTCTTGCATTGTTTTGTTCTTCTTTGCTTTTGTCCGAATTATGAAGAAGAAGAAATGATTGAGGATGTATCATACTGACTCAAAGTCAATCTCAGAGTATGTACCACTGGTCGTAGACCAGTCTCAACCAACCCGAAGTCAGCGTCGTAGTGAGTACAACTCCACTGGTCCCAGACCAATATCATCCTCCACTGGCTCAAAGTCAGTCTCAGAGTGCGTACCACTGGTCCCAGACCAGTCTCAACCGACCCGAAGTCAGCTTCATAGTAAGTACCACTCCTACCACTGGTCCCAGACCAGTATCGCAGTCTCAGAGCGTGTACCACTAGTCCTAGACCAGTCTCAACCGACTCGAAGTCAGCGTCACAGTATGTACCACCCTCATTGGTCCTAGACCAGTACTACATTGACACAAATTCAGTCTCAGAGTATGTACCACTGGTCACAGACCAGTCTCAACTGACTTGAAATCAGTGTCATTGATCCCAGACCAATGGAGGTCATCCTAGTATCATTGATCCTAGATCAATGGAGGTCATCCTAGTGTAAGGAGTACGATAGATACAACGATGCGTCCATCGGTACTACTATGGTCCCTAACTTCAATTTACTACTCATTGATCAGATGAGAGGTAATTCCCATGAGTCCCAGACTGCATGGGTAGGATTCCTCGACAGGAGAACTAATCAATCCTGTCCTCACAAGAGAACACATCAATCTTGCTACAATTTCCATGGAGAACACATCAATCCAGGTTGCCATGGAGAACACATCAATCCAAGCCTCACAAGAGAACACATCAATCCTGCTACAATCGCCATGGAGAACACATCAATCCAGGCCTCATAGGAGAACACATCAATCCTGCTACAGTTTCCATGGAGAACACATCAATCCAGGCCTCACAGGAGAACTAATAATCCTACTACATAGGAGAGCAAATCATCCTGTTCGACAAGAGAGCGAATCATATTGTCCCACAAGAGAGCGAATAATTTTGTTCCAGTGTGCATCACTAGGGGAGGGTGAGTCACCATGTGGCCGTATGTTGCTCCAGTAAGAATAACAAGTCCTCAGAGCTCCCAGAGCTCAATGTATGCAACATGCAGGACCCTTATATAAGGGTTTCTTGACGAAACCAAGTCATTTGGGGAAATCACAGATTAGATATTTCCTCGCGGCTTTGACAAGGTGTATCGACCTGTACATCATCTTAATGCGATGAAGCCTCCTTGCTCATCGATACCATATCCCAGATGATGTCTATCTGCTGGAGCAATCGATGAATATGGGATTCCTCAATAATCGAATCCCACCTCTGGTTGTCACATAGGATCATGGTGGCATCCAATGTAAATCCAAACAGCTCACTCAAGAGCTTTTGCAACCAGACTGCCTCACAGGAGGCCATGCTAGCAGCAATATATTCTGCTTCGGCGGTGCTCAAAGCCACCAACTTCTGCTTCCTTCTCATCCATGTTATCGAAGTAGATCCCAAGGTTAAACAACACCCGGAAGTGCTCTTACAGTCCACCACACTACCTACCCAATCAACATCAGTATATCCAAGTAGTCACACATCTCTAATAGTGTATCTTAACCCATTAGTAATTGTGCCACGAAGATATCTCAGAAGATTCTTGGAACCAATCCAGTGAGGCTCAACCAAATATGAGCTCACAATGCTAACTAAAAAACATATGTTCGGACGGAGGTTCACCAAGAACATGAATGAAAATGAGTTTATGAAACACAAAGGCATTTCCCAAATCTAGTCCGACATCACTACCATATAACTTCTAAAAGTTAATATCCTCGAGGTAGTCACAGGCTTGCAGTCCATCATACTGAATCTTTCCAATATCTTCACACATATTTTCCTTGAGATAGAAAAATTTCCCTTGGTTCTGTACACACTTCAAGTCCTTGGTTTCATTCAAAATTCAGAAGCAACTCCCTCTTACATTTGAGAATGAGAGGGTCTACACCTGTTAGAAAGAGGTCATCCACATACAACACCAGTATGAGAGGTTTATCATCTTCAACCTTAAAGTAAAGGTTAGGATCGGCTTCACTCCTAGTGAATCCTAGCTTTATCAAGTAGCTTTTGATCCTCTCATACCATGCTCAGGGTGCTTGCTTAAGCCCATAGAGAGCCTTCTTCAACTGCATACATGAGATTTTTGATCATAAATCTCAAATCCTTCGGGTTGCTCCACGTAGACCTCTTCTTTGATCGAGCTGTGCAAGAACACGATATTGACATCCATCTGATGTAGGTTCCATCCTTGTGAAGCGACAAGGGCTATGATCGAGCGGATAGTTGTATATCTGGAAATAGGTGCAAATACCTCATCATAGTCTATACCTTCCTTCTGGGAGAAACCACGAGCAACAAAACGAGCCTTATACTTTTCCGTACTTCCATCTGCTGCATGATTTATCTTGTAAAGCCATTTAGAAGTGATAATTGTCTTATCCTGGGGCCTGGGAACTACTTCTCAGACATCATTCTCCATAATAGACTCATATTCTATGGTCATAGCATCCTTCCATACTGATGCTTCACGACATCTAAGAATGATGAAGGCTCATTTTGTATGATCGTGCTCATGATGGTCAGGTATCCCTGATACCTATTAGGTTTCTTACTTTCACGAAAGGTTCCTCGGGGTGCAGCATGTCCTTCAACATCATCAAGTAGCCCCGTAAGCCACGAAGGCCTCTTCCTAGAAGAGGAAGGCTCATGTGGAGGAGGATCAATCAGATCCATGGGTTCTTCTATGGTGTAGTAGTCTCCATATGGTGTAACATGCCCTTAAGGGTCTTCAACATTTCTTTCGACTCTTTGAATTTCCTGTAGCACTTTGACATGTGCTAGACCTATCCAATGAGAAAGAAACTCATTGATAAAAAAAAAAATATTTATTTTCTTTTATAAATACAAAGATCAAAATTACATTTATGAGGGCCGAACCTAGTTACACTTTATTCAACACTCCCTCTTAACTAGGGAGGTATTCATAAATAATTACAAGGTGTTTGGCCATTTTCAATATGAAGAATTTACATAAGGGAAATCGGATTGGCAATCCATCTGTTATAGCATCATAGTAACCAACATTGTTTACATAGAAATACCTTGACTGACAACTTTATCTCTCATTAGATCAAATCATAATGTTGGCAAGACCAATGACTATAGACACTTTCATCATTGTCTCTAAAGGTACGTAACCACCCGGGTTTTCACTGAGTATGACCTTCTAGGACTATTCTTATCTTGGGTTCCCATCCCTTAAAGAATATCGATCCTCTTACCTACTCTTGTCTTATATTCCCTACACATCCTCAAAGAGCCTCAGATGCTAGATGATTACCCAATCCTCCATTATTTCTTCAAAAGTGAAGACAAGAATGTTGTGTCTATCTCTCCCTCTCAACCGGGGAAGATACGCCCATTCCTTGAAGGAATGAACCCAAGCTCTCGTTGACCAAGAACTTGCCCAAGCTCCCTCTTAATAAGGAACTTGTCGGAGCTCCCTCTTAGCTAGGGACTCTTCTACATATCAACAACTTCTTCTTTGTGGGTCCTTCACCTTGATGGATCTCCTTCTTTCTTTGATGTCATGAAATTTTGTTGTGCTTCTTCTTTGTCGGGCATCAACCATTGATCACTTTCCTTCTTAATTTTTCATGTCATTCCTTCCTTTGTGGAAAGTGGCCTTCTTGATACATATCTAGAACCTTTGTCATATGGATACTTCTTTTTCTTCATGTCTCTTTCAAGAATTTCCATCAACCACATTAATGCTAGTTGTACTTACACTTACAACTCATGTTCCAGCAGCCCTGCATGACTCCATCCAGATATTACTCAAGAATTAAAAAATAACATTAAGTCAAATAGTACCTTACGAGATGGATTTTCATCATGACATCTTATTGGCTTGCATAATCAACATCCTACATTTTTCACATCTCTGAGGCTTTTCCAGGTGTCAAGGGTCCTTTGACCTTTTTCTTCCTAAGTCAGAATTATCGTGCCTTCTTCTGGGAGTTGCCTTGAACAAATCTATCAGATGTTGATTCCTAGTATCCATGGTGTCCTTTTTATCCTCGATACCTTTTCCCATATGCTTCTTTATAGGTTGCTTAGTCAACCACCTCATACTTCTTATGAGGACATTTCTCATGTTGACCTTTATCAATGTGTGAATAATGTCTTCGAGCATATTCTTAATGAAAGAGATATTCCTTATTCTTGACCGTGCTTTTAGAGCCATTCCCCATGCTCAATAACACATATGATGACATGAATTTTAAACTGAAAACGTAGATGCACACATACCTCATCTTAGTTCTTTCCTTGATAATTTCAACTTCCTTTCGCAACTTATTAGATTGAGATTACCTCAGTCCCCTTAGCTTATCTACATCTTTCCTTGTCTGCATATCATCGTTTCTTGAATCCCCATAAGTGGAATTCCTATCGAGACATCCGCTTTTCTTGAAAGTCATGAAACTTCTATTGAAGATTCTATCGGAGGATCCTAGTAGTCCTCATCTTGCAAATGCTCCTTTTTGCTGAAGATAGTGGCCCTCCAAGATGATTCTTCTAGATCATGATCATTCCTTTATGCCTTGTGTTGGTATCCTAAATTGCCTTATTTTTTACCCCATTTCCATCAATATCAACCTCTGTTTTTCCTTAATATAAGACCCTTCTTTCCCACACTAGTACAAGATGGTTACCCTTTTCCTGCACATGCTCATAGTTTATATTAAGATTGGTTACAACACTTTATTAATCTTTTTATATAGATTTCGCGTTATTCACATATTTCTTGCAACTTATATTGGTTTCCTAGAAGTAATCATGGAACGTAGTGTCAATAATGTATGAGTTGACTAGTGCAGGAAGATTCTTGCACCGCCACTGTGCAAGATTTCCGAGAGCTATCTTCCACGAGGACGGATCTCGATCTTCAACTACGAGTATAATTGTTGATGAATTGAAGCAAGTGGCGTGCATCCAAGGATTTTTCTCCAAAGATAGATTACGGCCCAACAAAGCTCATGTGTGTTATAACCATTGGCCAAGTTTGTAATTCGGTTTGCTAATTCTGTTTGGCCGAGAGGCCTGAACAAGAATTATATGTAGTTAGTGTAAACATCCTAAAGCCGAAGGATATATATAATGTAGATCGTAGATAGGAAGCTAGCGAACCATTGATTATTATTTTGGTTTATGTAATCTGGTTTTCGCCTCACTCTGGGGCTGGACTGCTCTGTAATGTAATTTGCCGAATCAAGTCAATACAAGAGAATCGTTATGGTTTGCACATGCAGTGTTTAATTTTGTCTTTGATGTATTATTTGAAGTGCTTATCACTTTCGTTCCTTAGAAGGGGAACGACTAGTTTTCCAAGGCCCGGCCAACACAGCTCGTTGACCCCTCTTGCTTTCGTTATTTGGAAAGACAATATGGTTATTTCTTTGCAGCTGTGTGATGTAATAGTTTAATCACTAATCTTTAAGTTCTGTATTAAATTATCTTCTGTAGCGTATGTGTGGAACATATCCATGGTTTGCAGAAAAGTTGTGTTTAATTTTATTTATAAGATACCTTTCACGTATTTACTTTACTCTTGTTTCTGTCTTAATTCATTTTTGAAGCGGATCGTGCAAGGAACTCTTTCCTGCACCAGTGCATGCTGTTTCTTGCACCTTGGCTTGGTCATTCATTGCAACAAACAATGAGTCACTCACTTGCATATTATTTCCCATTATTTCACAAGCGAATGGATTGATTAGTCAAGTAATTGTTTTTGGTATTAAAAGTTCATCTCTAAAAGATCTGGAAGCAGTTATATTAAGCTACCAGTTATATTAAGTTATCTCCCTTACAAAGTTTAATGAGTTGAAGCATTTTCTTTTTCACAGCTAGTTTACTTCAGAATTTCATTTACAGTTGCAATTCCTTTTGAGCACGACTTTCAGCTTTCGAAAGTAATTCAAAAAATCCATAAAGGGGACTCTACTTTAGTGCAAGAGCAAGTCTCTTGACATAGGAACATAGTGCTCCAGGCCCTGAGGCTTAAATCACCTTCACTCAGAGATAAGTCTTTAGTAAGGAAGATTGAATATACTCTTACATAGAAATACTGTACCTACACTAGTGCAAGTAGATTGCAACCATGCAAGGATAGGTTTTTTGTGTGGGAGAAAGATTAGAAGGAAGGAAAAATTCTGCAAGGGCCCACTCGTCAGACTGCTTACCATCCATCTGAAGATGAACATATCATTTCATTGCAACATTTAAGATTGTTTCTGTTGTGTGGAATTTCTTTACTTGATTTACTTGCAAATTGTCTTTTACATTCTAGCACTAGAGTTGCCTTGGCGTTAATTGCCTTTTCAATTGTTTTCTCTCTGATTCTGCAAAGCATTTCCTTTAAGAAGTAGGATTAGAAATAGGAAAAGTTCATACCATTTCTGGCATTGTCTGTGCTTCATCTCTAAGTTTATGAATCCCTCAGGTTGACAATTAAAAGTTGAGGAGTTTGCTCAAGCGCAATTCTTGCACCCAACATTTTTGTGCCGTTGCCGAGGAGGCGATTTGAATTGGTAAGAATTTTCGATTTTTTTGCAATAGGGGTAAGTTTGCTATTATTTTTTCCCGCAGTGTGCTTTTATTGTTTGAAGGTGTTTATAGGTGCTAATTTATTTCTAAAACTTACAGTTTTTATTTCGAATTTTGTTTGTTAATTTTTTTGGAATGAATGCCTAAAAGAGGTAGGGGCCGAAGCCCACTAGGGGCTAAAGAAACACTGACAAATCTAAAACCAAAACTCATATTGGGCCTTCTTTTGCAAGCAGAAAGTCAAAACAAACTCAGACTCATTACGCAGGAACAATCCATTTAGGCTTTGGTAGTAGTAGTTCAGGTGCGACACAACCCAAAAAAGGGAAGAAGGGTACTGTTGGAATCCATAGTTAGCCTTCTCAGCCTGTTAAGAGAGGTTTGTGTGGAAGAAAAATAATGGAAGATATGGAAGACCACACAGAAGGAAGTGGTGAAAATCAGGTAAATGGGGAACACTCTACTTTTGGATTCCCTATTGTGAATCCCAATATACAAGCACAAATGAAAAATATTTCACCGTCAGTTCTTCCTCACTTCTATGGTAAGGTACATGAAGATCCAGAATATTTCTTATTTGAGTTTGATATTTTGTGTAGAAGTTATGATCACTTATATGATGCCCAAAAGTTAAAATTGTTTCTTGCAACTCTCAAGGAAGCAACATTCCGCTGGTTCATGGGACTAGGGGGAAACACTACAAATTCTTGGGAGCAAATGAAGAAAGTGTTTTGATCAAAATATTAGGAATATTGTAAAACTAGAGATATCCAAGATGAAATATTTACTATTGTGCAAAATGATGATGAAATGCTAGAGGACTATTTGGAGAGATTCATGTACATCCTCGAAAGGTCAAAGCACAAATTTGATCTAAGTACTGTTAGAACCTTATTCTTACGTGGGCTTATTGATGATTCTAGGAATAATATAAATCTATTAGGACAAGGGAATATTGCTCAAAAACCTTTTGATCAGATCTGTGACTTGTGAAGGAACTTCTCAAGGAACCAATATAGATCTGGTAAAGGAATTCAGAATAAAAACAGGGAAACTGAATCTACTGATGCTATGATTATTGGATTAGAAAACAAAATGGACAATATGAAAATTGAAATAATGAATACTGTTAGTAAACAAATAGACTCTTTGAAGTTTCAACAAAAACTTGTAGAAGAGTAAGAAACATTGTCTATTTTCTGTTCAAGATGTCGAAGAAAGCATCCTCTAAGAGGATGTCCTGTAGATATTAAAGAAACTAATAAATGTGCAATTTGTGCAGATACCCATGCTACAAAAAAAATGTCCCTCCCTACCTGGGCTGAAAGTTGTATTTGAAGGGGGACAACCTGAAGTTGAATCATTGCATGCAATGGGAGCACGAAGAAATTGGCCTCAGATATGTGCAGGTATGGTTCTTGAACCTCCACCACATTTTTCTTTGTTATAATGCACATTCATAGTCCTATGCTAACATCGGTTACTCTCAACATTGGCAAAATGGGAATCGATATCAATATGGACAACCCTGTAGAATCAATGGAGAAAATCAAGGACACATTCCCCAATTAGTGGAGAAATAATTGCATGTTTTCACAAAGACTTCAAGTTTGCTTTTCCTTAACTAATTAACTCATGGAGTATTAATTAATTAAAATTCAAAATTACTTGTAAGACCAAATTCAAATTTACTTCCTATAGATAGACCAGGGAATGCTATAAATGGGAATCCACACTGCACTGCTAAAAATAACACTTCCATTTTTCGTTTCTTGTTGCCCAATCCAGCACTGATGCCCAAACTGCTATTTTTTGCACTTCTATTTTTTAGTAATTTCTTGTTGCCAATTTTCAAAAAACCCTCCCAATCTCGGCAGCAAGGATGGAGAGGTCCAAACCATTCACATCATTCACATAATTCCTATCATGCACCGATGCAATCATATCCTTCTACATACGCACCTTACCCAATGCCTTAACCATCATTACCTCAGCTGATTCAACTTATGCCACCATTACCTTTACCTCCACCATTTCAAACTTCTCAGCTGCCTACTCAACGTTTATGCAACCCCAATAATAAAGCGGTACAAATGATCCATTCTATGACCCCACTTTTTTCATCCAGATTTCAGACCATGCCAGTTGGAGTCAATGATCTTCAATTTAGATCAGGGAAAATAGTAACCTCAGAAAATCAAAAGCAGCCCATGGTGATTATCGATGAGAAAGGATAGGAGGAAACTCCTGACTGTTCTGGGAAATATGACACCATTCAACCTATCCTTGTACATTCTGAGCCCTCGTCATCTTCCTCCAACTGACCTCCCTATCCATAGAGGTTAGTTATGGAAAAGAAAGGCCCCATTCCCTAGTCTAGCTTGGCTTATGAGCTTAGGAACATTTTCATAAAGGTACCCTTGCTCCAAGCTATCAAAGAGATCCCTGTATGTACAAAAATCATTAGGGAACTCTGTCTCAAGAATCCAGGAAGAAGAAGATTGGAACCCCAAACCATTCAATTTGTTGGTAGAGCAACAGAGTTGATGATGGGATGTACGAACATGGAAAAATATACTGACCCCGGAAACCCTATTGTCTCTATTCAGATAGGTGATGTCCTTGTCTCCAATGTACTTATAGACCTAGGGGTAGCCATTAATGTTATGACCATGCAAACGATGGATCAACTTGGATTGGTCCATATTCGTCCTACTCCCACTATGCTTGAACTGGTAGATATATCTAAAATCAAGCCAGAAGGAGTTTTGGATGATGTGGCCATTTCCTTATATTCTTGGGAATGTCCTGCAGATTTCATTGTGCTTCAGCCAAAGAATCATCTGGGAGGGCATCCATTGATCTTGGGATGACCATGACTTGCTATAGCTGATGCTTATATTGGATGTAATTTTGGTGATATGTATATTTCCCATGGAGATTCTAGAAAGAAAGTCACCTTATATCCACCTGCTAGGTCTATTCAGGAGCTTCGAGACACTTTATGGTTAGACTATAGTAGTGATGAGGAGACCCAATCTATTTCCTTGGTACATCAGAATGCTGAGTACTCGCAGGAGGGTGAGATTCAAGACTCCCTAAACCATCTAGACACCATGCCTAATTTTGAGTCATTGAGTCAGATTTTTAGTCTATATTTTAAGGCAGGATACGAATTTCTACCTCCATCATCACCATCTCTAGCGACACCTTGGTGTTTTCTTGAGCCTAACACTACTCTTGTTGATATTAGTCCAGGTAAATCCTTATATATCAGTTCACACTTGGACCCTTCTCAACGAGAGTAGCTTGTGAATTCGTTGTGAAACCATCTTGGTGCCTTTGCATGGGGTTATGAGGATATGAAAGGCATCACACCATATCTATATTCAAGATGGGGCCCGACCTGTCTGACAACCCCAAAGGCGAATGAACCTAGCTATAAAAGATGTTGTAAAGGAAGAACTGGAAAAACCCTTAGATGGTGATTTTATCTATCCCATTTTGTTGGGTTGTGTTAATTCTTTCCATGACTAACCTACGTAGTGAATCGAGGGGTTAGAGGGGGGGCAGAGCCCCCCCTTCGTTGCGCCAATTGCGCAGCGGGGGGGTCACAGGGGGTTTGAGGGGGGCGGGGCATCGCCCCAGGAATTTTTTTTGGACCCTATATTAGGTTGGGCGAACCTACCTATGGTCTTTGGTCCATGGTTTTGGACGCGATGGTTTTCGGTCCATGGTATTGGATGCTTTGGCATGTATAAATATGTATTGTAACATTGAAAG
>APFE031286267.1:0-17054 GCA_000404065.3 Pinus taeda | reverse complement strand
AGTATTGCATGAAAGCTACATTGAACAATATGCTCAAGATGTAGATTTTAAAGATGTATATGCAACTTTAAGTCATGGAAAACAAGTAGAAGAATTGGATTATCATGTTAAGGACCAACTCTTGTATCATTTGGGAAACTTATGTATTCCTCAAATTGAAAGAGTTAACATAATCCAAGAAGCACATACTTCTCTAATATCAGGTCATTTTGGTGTGACTAAAATAGTTGCACAGCTGTAGAGATTTTGTTATTGGCCAAGAATGCATGAAACCATTTCTAGATATATTAAAGGGTGTATCATGTATGCTAAAAGTAAGCCCAACAATAGAAAACTAGGCTTGTACAGTCCACTTCCAGTTCCTTCACATCCTTGGGAAAGTGTTTCCATGGAATTCGTAGGGGGATTGCCAAAATCTAGAAAAGGTCATGACTATTTATATGTTATTGTGGATAGGTTCAGAAAAATGTGTATTTTAATACCTTGTAACAAGCAGATTACAGCTGAACAAACAACAAAGTTGTTCTTTTAGCATGTATGGGTTCATTGTGGGTTACCCACTTCTATTGTCTCTGATCGAGATTCTCGATTTGTTGGGAAGTTTTGGTCAAGTCTATGGGAGTTAATGGACACCATATTGAAGAAGAGCACAACATTTAATCCAAAAACAGATGGTCAAACAGAGGTGGTCAATAGGACAATGATCCAGTTGCTCAGGGGCTATTGCAGCAAGCATCCCAAGCTTTGGGATGAACATTTATGTTATGTGCAACATGGTTACAACTGTGATAAACATTCTTCTACACAAAGATCTCCTTTTGAGACTTGTTTTGGTTTTATACCAAGGTCTCCCTTGGA
The DNA here is from genome assembly GCA_000404065.3 of Pinus taeda. Taxonomy (NCBI): domain Eukaryota; kingdom Viridiplantae; phylum Streptophyta; class Pinopsida; order Pinales; family Pinaceae; genus Pinus; species Pinus taeda. Next base: position 16,196 of record APFE031286267.1, on the reverse strand, counting down.
TTTAGTATTTAGTAAAGACATAGCAGTTGATGGACACAGTGGTGTGGACAAAGCAACCAAGTTCATTAAATAGATCCAAGAAATTCACCAGGCAGTGTAGGAACAGCTGGAAAGGAGCCAAGCCAAGTACAAGGCAAGGAATGATAAGCATCGAATTGAGAATAGCTTTCAAGTTGGTGATCAAGTCTGGTTGTACATCAGCAAGGATAGAATGCAAGGTGAAAGTAAGAAGCTAAAGCCAATAAGGTATGGGCCTTTCAAGATACTTGAGAGGATGCTTTTCGCTTTGATTTGACAGTTGCCTTCTATTGACGATATGTTGCCTGAATATCTCAATGAGTTGCAGGAAGATACAGTTCTGGACAGGAAGGTGAGAACTACGCACAGAGGGGATGCTGAGTACCTCAGAATCGGACTCAAAGGTTCAAAACCAAGTAGTGCAAGATGGATAGAGATTGGACAAGTGAGGAAGCTATATCCTCACTTGATTGATGCTTAAAAACCAACTTTTGGTGGTCCAAAATCTTTTTCAGTGGGAAGGCGTGATCCAAAATGGATCCAAAAACCCTATAAGTCTTCAAAGTCTTTCAAAAGATCAAAACTATCACATGAGGATAAACTCTTAAAAAGGCAGATAACACTATCGGGAGGAAAAAACATAAAGAAATCATTGAAAAACAGAGTATCGACGGTTTAAATCAACTTTGAATCAGAGCCGTTAGATCTGGCCGATCAACGGTCCAAATTCGATCGGTGAATCACAATTGGCAGTGGCAAAGGGACGCTATCGGTGAAGACCACAAGGAATACATGACAACGATCAACGGGGTCAACAAGGACCATCGATCAAGCGCGCAGATCGACGACCCACATTGCATTGTAATATCGTGTCGGAAAACCACACTGGAGCGATTATAATCGGCCTGGGGTATGTGCGATATGAGATTGCGATTGCAATATCGCATCGGAACTATGCAAAGGATCAGGGTCGATATAAACATAATTGCAATAGTCAGACCTGATAAACATTATGAATGATGTTTGATATAATTTGAGATTTGGAAAACATGGTTTTCCTTTGTAAATCGCAATTTTGTTAATAAAACGAAAAATAAAAGAAAATGCGCCCGATGTGATATTACAGACCCAAAAGGATTTATTAACGCTGTTATATATAATTTCAAGTTTGATAAAGATATTTTATGGGGTTTTTCAATGTTTTTAATGTATTCTCAATATAAAGGGAAATCACGATATGAGCGGGATTTCAGGCGGGCCAAGGGCAATAAGTGGTTTGGGCTAGGCATAGCCCGATCCCATACCACAGCTACCACGTGTCCAGAATAGGGAGAGAGAAAACCATCCTCATCAGGCAGTTAACCCCGTATGAAAGGGTCGCCCGAAGCAAACCACAACCATTGGATCTAGATCTCCCAGATCAACAATGGAGATGCGATGTTGGTGTACAAGCGGACCCGATAGGAGTTATAAGGCAGATTCATAATATTTGAAGTCCAATGAATAGTGTTTGGTGGAATTTTTCTATGTTTTGTAGCGTTTCTGTGTAAATAGAAAGCGACCGATTTTGGGATTTCAAAGGCCCACCTAGTCTGTTAAAAAACAGGTGGACACCAACAATAGAAGCATTTAGCATTGATTGCTAATGCTCAGAAAGGGATTTGAGCGGACAAAGGTCGTGAAGCCAGAGAGCCCAAGAAGGTGAAGTGAACAGATAGTGTAGATTGGCTTTAAAAGCCACAGACAGAGAGTAAACAGAGGCAAGCAGTGCAGAGACAGAGCAACAGAGACAAAGAGTCAGTGAGGAGAGTCTGTGTACTCAGAAGAGACTTGGGGGATCCAAGTAAAGCCTTATTGTTTTGTATTTGTTGCGTGAGGCTCAATTTGAGCTCACTGTTGTAAAAATTTGTTTTTGAAGACATAATAGAGTGGTCATCACTGAAGGCTGGACCAAGAGATGTATCCCAGGAGTGTTGGGTGAACTCCTTATTAAACATGTGTTTATGTGTGTTTTCTATTATGTTTCTTTTACTACTTCATTGTCTATGTATTTCACAATCTTATCTATCCATTGCACAAAATAACATAGGCAAATCCATGCACATGAGTCTATAATACCTTAATAATTGTCTAAGATCTCAATATAAGATCATGGAAGGTCGAAGTTTATTGTTGGAAGCTGTGTAAGGAAAGCTCATCAAGAAGAAAGGTTGACTTGGTCTTGGAGGGGTCTTTGACAAGGGTCTTAGAATTCATCATTTGAAGTTCAATAAGAAGAGAAGAGTTCTTGTGGGTTTTCCTCTCAAGAGGAGAGGTTTTGGCCCTAGATTATAGTCTATATCTTGTGTCCTCTTGTCTCATTATTTTATTGTTTGGTAGTTGTTTGGTGATAATAACACTAATGGTAATCAAGTGAAATAATAATCCAATCAAGTGTTGACGGTGCTGTACCCAGCAACATGTTAGGGGATATCCTCGGTAAGAAGTCCCAACTAGACCTCAAATTGTTTGGTGTAGGAGTCCCAACAGTGGGTTGTACAATATCGCCTTGACCGCAATTTCACATAGAGGCAAGTAAGATGTCCCTGTTGGTAGCAATAGTGTGACATTTGCAACAAGTCAAGGAAGGTGCATGAGCGGTTCTAACACATGGAGGGTGGGGTGAGTGCGCCCCTTGGAAACTTGTGAAAGCACAAAGTTAAGAAGGGAACACATGAGAAAAGATGCATCACAAACTGGATGGAAAGTGAGCTAGCAATCGAAAGTGATGGTTAAACCAACAACATATTTTAGTTAGATTCATACATAAATATACATAAAATCTCTACACATGCATGTGTAAGCAAACATATACACATATCATTTAGAGTAAACAAGATAGCTGAAATACAATATGACATATGCATGAAATGTGTTGTCTCTGTTATATTAAGAAGTGTAAGTTCCAGTCATACAATACAATCCTGACCAACCACTAGTTCTGACAGCAGAATGTTACAGTCCCTGCCGCCTACTCCTCTAAAGAGATATACTAGCTCTGCACAGTGAAAAAGCCAAGTCTGGTTACAATATTGTCCAAGATTTCTCTATGATACTATTAATGGAAGATTGGCTGACCAAAAGCCTCTATAATGAGTTCTGAGGTTCTATTTATAGAAAAGGTTGGGGTGACACTTGACATTATCCTTTGTGACTCTTCATCTACCCTCATGACTCTTCACCTAGTACATGATTGTTATGTCCAACTATCGACACTTGGACTTTCACTGTACATGGCGTTACATTACAATGCACATGCACCCATGTGGGATGGCATAGGCTTGAGCAAGCCATGAAAGACATCACTACGACTTAGACATATGTGGGATGAACAACTCTTCAACATCCTCATGGTGGTTGACTGTGGCGGAATGATGCCAAGCTTGGTGGTCTGCGGTGGTGTCCTAGCACTCAATGGTGACATCCCGCTGAAAGCAAACTCTTGCCTCTGTTGCATTTGGGTACATTGATATGGCTCCTCTATCCAACTTGTCTGGTAATATGTACATCACCGTCTTGAGTGCGGTTAGACTAGCAACATACTGATGCATAGTGTCTGTGTTGATCTCCAAGTATGTGCTGGTGACCATGCACATCAACTTGTCGAAATACATGTTTAGCTTCAGTCGGACTTGCTTCTTGTCTTCACGTTGGTGAGTGTGCCAAATGGGTGAGATCGCATGCATGTGCACAATGAAATCCATGCTCCTGAATACCTTTATATGAAATCGAAAACACTGCTCACTCTGTTTGCTCCATTTCGGCTACTGGATGGGTTCATAGCCTATATAGGCACAATTTCATTAGTTTGTGCATGTTGCACCCCCTGTTGTGCCTATTCCTGCTATAAATCTTTATCTTGTTTGTGTAACTCCTGTTCTTCCTTGAGTTGCCACTTCATCACCTGCAACTCCTTCTCTATCTTCGCACGACCCTCTTGTCATGCCATCGCCTCATAGCTTCAATCACCAAAGCTACTTTCGTCGTGAGTGGATCTGTTTTGAACTCGAAGCTTTGCTCCTCTTTTGTGTTGTCAAACACATTCCTCTTGCATTAGTTGCATGCAGGTGTGCTACCTTATGTTGTTGCTAATGGTGCTTCTCGTTGTGATGCCGCTACCATATCATCTTGATGTCTTCATAGGTAGGCAAGCTCATAGACACTTGCTTGGTTGCATGTAGTATTCCTAATTAGCCATGGCTAATTGGAATATTCAATTTTGCTCAATTTTGCCTTCTATAGTTACTTATAAATAAAAAGGTGAGGAAAGGGGGACATAACCCACTTTTCGAATAAAGTCACTCCTTAGTAGCACAACATTGTAACTTAAAAGGAGAGCCAAGGGGGCGAAAGGACCACATAGAGAAGGGGGCCCACGTAGACACTTGGAGGGACTGCGCAGATGGAGAGGAGCACGTGGCAAGAGAGAGGCTATGTTGGAGGAGGTGGACCTTAGGGTTTGAGAGAGGCCAATGCTATAAAGGAGAGAGGAGCCTACTCATTTTGGCATTCGATTATGTTGCATTTGATCTAGTCACTTCGACTTAGAGCACACTGACTGTTTAGCCTGTTTGCAACACTGTTTAGTGCATCGAGTGTCTCCATTCGGAGATCTCACCCTTAGCCTCGGGGGCCTTCAAGTGCCTACTCAGGCAAGATAGTTTCATCAGACTTTTGTAGGAGGATCGATCATTGGAGTTGAGGAGGAACTGAGCATTTTGATGACTGCGCAGTCTTGAGAGGAGGATGCAATCTCTTTGGGTAGGAGATCTGGATTGGGTTTATGTGGAGGATTTGAGCTGGGAGATTAAGCAAGGGATCAACCCTTGCACAATGGAGGATTTTGGTAGAGTTTCAGGTAGAGTTTTGGAGGATTCTATTCAGTGGCAGCGCAGAGCCTTGAGGGATAGCGTAGATCCCCAAGGGGGTGATTTTCGGGGGTCAACTATTTTAGAAAAGCTTTCTGGGATTTTCTGGGTTTATTGAGAAGAGGCTAATTCCAGAGTTTCAACATTGTCTAAGGAGGGGAGCAGCCCAAAATCCTCACTTGATTTCAGAAGTAGCAGCAGACAGCAGTTCTCCGGCAGCTTGGATGCAGTTCAGAGAGAGGCCATTTCCTTACCATTATGAGTGTATTTCTTCACTTGCCTTGTGCAAGTCAAGGTGCTATCTTTCTCATCACCTCCTGTACTCTTTCCATTACTCAGTATAATAAAATGGCTTAGCATTTCTCTCTACATTTCTTGAGTATCTGCTTATATTCCATGTATACATTATTGTACGTTGCACTACTGTTATTTTTATCTCTTGAGAGTCCCTCTCTGGTTGGCGTTTGCTTGTGTTTGAGGGATATCCCTAAAAAGGGATATTACAGTGGCATCAGAGCATAGATCTAGCTCAGCCTATGGAGCTAGTAGTCTACGACACCAAGGGAGAAGCCCTACATCTGTTACAGAGGTAGGAAATATAGAGATATTGAGTGTAGGTTGGAGAACACCTACGGAGAAGGAGACTATGTTCGAGTGGTGGACAAAGAACAGGAGGACCCTATGGTGAACACAGAACATGAGGAGTCTGTAGTGGATGCAGAGCAGGAGGATCCGATGGCAGATGAGGATGGGAAGAAATTTGCGGACATGCTCCTCAGATCAGTGCAGGATCTGTCGAGGCAGATCGAGGTGATGCGGCAGAGATTCACGGCGGTAGAGGTTAGACAGTGGGAGAACCCACGGGTTTTCCAGGTTGGTGAGGGATCGGGTACATCCCACCATTTTCCAGAACAGGGTGCCACTCAGTGTGATACTACTCAACAAATGGCCTCACATGTCCCTACACATTCTACCATGCCCACTTTCCTAGGAGCAGACACGAGGGCCGGAGCTCAGCAAGAGGCAGAGCCCGGTCATATGGGCGATTATTTTGCAGAGTACTAGGCCTACGGGTAGGAGTTCAAGGATGCTCTCTCATTCAGAGACTTTGTTCAACTCCAACAGGATAGTAGACCCCGTGACCATCACAGAGGATACCGACATTAGCATGATGGAGACACCCACCGCACAACCAGTAGATTCCACTTGCCTAGGTTTGATGGTTCATCAAAGAGTTCAACAAAGTCTTGGGTGGAGAAGCTGGACATCTATTTCCAGCTTAACCAGATGTCGGAGACAGAGGCCATCAAGGTGGTGACATTACATTTGGATGGTGAGGCCCAGAACTGGTGGTTCTGTGGGTTGGTTACACTTGGACACTCCACAGTGGCAACATATGCTGAGTTCACCAAGAGATAGATGGAGAGGTTTGACCAGAGGGATCCGAAACAACACTTTATTGAGCTGACGAGGCTCAAACAGACTGGGGGCCCAGAGACCTACATTACAGACTTCTTGAGGGTTTCAGTGATGGTGCCAGATCTATCCACGACATAGAGGATCTACATGTTTGTTGATGGGTTAGGATAGCCACTTCGCGGTCTAGTCAGACCCATTAGACCAACCACACTCCAGGATGCTATTAGCAGGACCCGGGACTTACAGGATGCCTTACCCAGGACCCGGACACCTTACCCCCAGAGACAGGCTTTCTAGCCTAAGGGTAAGGATGTGAGGATTCTGCCTCCAAAGGGGAATCCAGGATGAGCACAGATTGATGATGATGCCAGGAGGTAGTTGAAGAAGAAGTGGTTGTGCTTTACCTGTCAAGAGCCGTGGGCACCAGGACATAGATGTGTAGCTGGCAAAACACAGTTTATTGAGGTCCTCTCCAAGAGTAGCAGGGAAGAGGATGAGGAGGATAATATGGAGGCATGAGATAGTCATGATGCGCAGGATCCTTTGCCACCTCCACCACCAGTAGCAGGTGGTGTAGCTTTTTCACCTACCGGAGGGGCCCTTGTAGCATTGCAAGGAGTTCCCAATTATTTGACATTATGCATACAGGGGATAGTAGGTGGCCAACGAGTATCAGTTTTGGTTGACAGTGGGGCAACCCACAACTTCCTCTATGCATAGATGGTTGAGTGGAGAGGTATACAGACAAAGAGCTTCGATGGATTTTTATTTTCAGTCCCAGGAGATCAGACCATGGTGTGTGCTCGTTATGTCCCAGAGTTATCAGTGACGATGGGCACCTACACACTGATTGACCACTTTTTCATGGTCAATATTCTGGACACCAACATGGTACTGGGTGTTCAATGGCTTATCACTCTAGGGAAGGTCACGACAGATTGGAAGGCCCTAGAGATGGAGTGGCATGATGAGAAGATAGGAAGGCATGAGAAGATACGAGGACAACACACATATCCGCCTCAGACTGTTTCGGCTCATCGGATGGAGGTAGTCTTCCGGAAGGGAGACATAGAGTGGGCAATGGAGCTGCGTGCATCAGAGGTAGGGACTACAGGGTAGACGGTGCACCTAGTGATACAGTCCATCCTTGAACGGTATGCCATAGTGTTTGGGGTGATTCCGCGGGGACAGCCATCGGATCAGGGGTTTGAGCATACCATTGAGCTTGAGCAAGGCATACAGGCAGTGATTACTACCCCCTATAGGCATCCCAAGGCCTATCAGTATGATATTGAGTGGGCCATTCAGGATTTTTTGGCTCCTGGGCACATTCTGTTGAGCACGAGTCCTTTTGCTTCTTCCATGGTGTTGGTGAAGAAGAAGGATGACACATTGAGGATGCGCATTGACTACAGGGCCCTGTACAAGAAGCCACTGAAGAACAGGTACCCAATGCCCAAGATCGATGAGTTAATGGATGAGTTGAGAGGAGCACGGTTCTTCTCAAAGATTGCTTTGAGATCTGGGTACCATCAGATTCGCGTGAGGGAGCAGGACATTCCCAAGACCAACTTCAGGTGTCACTATGGGCACTTTGAGTTTTTGGTGATTCCCTTTGGGCTAACCAATGCCCCAACTACATTCAAGTCTTGCATGAATCACATCTTCTGCAGTCACTTAAGGAAGTTTGTGTTGGTGTTCTTTGATGATATCCTCATTTACAATATGACTTGGAAGGAGCATCTCCAGCACATTGAGATAGTGTTGTGCATCTTGGAGGAGCAACAGTTCTATGCCAAGCTCTCCAAGTGTTAGTTTGGGTTGACGGAGATGTTGTACTTGGGACACACCATAGGGGTGGATAGAGTGAGAGTCCACGAGGAGAAGATCAAGGCCATCAGAGATTGGCCAGAGTTGAGGAACGTTACAGAACTTCGAGGATTCATTGGCATTTGTACTTACTATTGGAAGTTCGTCAAGAGCTTCTCACAACTTGCTGTGCCCCTGACAGATATGATGAGGAAGGGGGTATTCAGTTGGTTGGATACAGCGCAGCGAGCCTTTGACAGGCTCAAGGAGGTTATGAGCAACTGCCCAGTGCTTGCATTGCCAGATTTTTGCAGCCATTTATGTTGGAGTGTGATGCATCAGGAGAGGGGATTGATGTAGTGTTGATGCAAGGAGGTCACCCTATAGCTTTTGAGATCCAGAAGCTCATTCCGCATGAGAGGTTGTATTCTATATACGATAAGGAAATGTTGGCCATCATGCATGCATTGGCTAAGTTCCAACAGTATTTAGTGGGTAATAGGTTCAAGGTGAGGACTGAACACAACAACCTCAGGTTCTTTTTGGAGTAGAAACAACTACAGGAGAGGCAACATAAGTGGATTAGTAAGATCCAAGCGTATGAATTTGACATTGAGTATGTCAAGGGTAAGAACAATGTGGTAGCAGATGTCCTTTCATGTAGACCAACCACGTTGTCTCTTATGAGCTTGGACACGGACTGGAGGGCTTGACTCTTAGTAGAGTACTCCAAGGAAAAATTTGCATGTGAGGTTCTGGATAGGTAGGTGGTGGATGACAGGTACAGGGTGGTCGATGAGATCATCTACTACAGGGACCGGATCTTCTTGACTGAGAGATCTCAGCTCAAGAAGAATATACTTCAAGCATCACATGATTCACCATTGGCAGGCCATCAGGGGTTTACCAAAACCTACAGGGCCATTAGAGAGAGGTTCTCATGGAAGGCCTTCAAGGAGGACGTACTCCAGCATGTCTAGGAGTGCGATATTTACTAGAGGAACAAGGGGGAGATGAGCCATCCCGTAGGATTATTGCAGCCTCTTCCCATTCTGAAGGTAAATGGGAGTGTATTTCGATGGACTTCATCACAAGGTTGCCCATGGTACAGGGAAAGGATTGCATCTTTGTCATCGTTGATCAACTGAAAAAGTACACATATTTTTTCACCGTATCCGCACACTACACAGCAGCAGAGGTGGTTGAGCTGTTCTTCAGAGAGGTCTTTAGGCTACATTGTCTTCCTAAGACCATCACCAGTGACAGGGACAACCATTTCATGGGCGGGTTTTGGCAGGAGATTTTCCAGTTGGTGGGGATAGATTTGACACGGAGTACCAGTTATCACCCACAGATGGACGGGTATACAAATATAGTTAACAAGTGGTTGGAGGGCTACTTGCGTAACTATGTTAGTGGGCAGCAGCGAGCATGGTTGAAGTGGTTGCATCTGGGGGAGTACTGCTACAACACTACACATCACATGTCCATTGGTATGTCACCATTCTATGCTTTTTATGGAGATCATCCTTTATCTTTTGTTGACATGATGTTTGGTGCTAGCAAGGCTTCGAGAGCCAAGATTTGGATCCAAGAGAGTCAGGATATTCTTCGAGCTCTCAAGGATAATATGGCTACAATGTAGAACCAATAGAAGCTATATGCTGACAGGGGTCGGGTGGAGAGACAGTTTGAGGTAGGGGACTTGTTCTACCTATGATTATATCCATACCGACAGTCGTCACTGAAGCAGAAGGGGGTTAAGAAGCTCAAGCCCCACTTTTATGGGCCATACATGGTGATACGCAGGACTGGATAGGTTGCGTATGAGTTGGAGCTGCCCCAAGGCAGCAAGATTCATAACATCTTTCATGTATCATGCCTGAAGAAGGAATTGGGGCATCATGTGACAGTGATAGATGAGCTACCACCCATGGATGATGAGGGGAATTTGGTGTTGAAGCCAGAGGCTATTATTGATGCTAGGGAGAGGCAACTGCAGAGCAGGACTGTCCGGGAATTCTTGGTGAGGTGGAAGAATTTACCGGATGAGGATGCCACTTGGGAGGGTGAGAAAATTTTGCAGCATCCATCACTTTAGTTGCTTGAGGACAAGCAACATTTTTGCGAGGGAGACTGTAATATTCATAATTAGACATGGCTAATTGGAATATTCAATTTTGCATTCTATAGTTATTTATTAATAAAAAGGTGAGGAAAGGGGGACATAACTCACTTTTCGAATAAAGTCACTCCCTATTAGCACAATTTTGTAACTTAAAAGGGGAGCCAAGGGGGCCAAAGGACCACATAGAGAAGGGGGCCCACGTAGACACTTGGAGGGACTGTGCAGATGGAGAGGATCACGTGGCAAGAAAAAGGCTATGTTAGAGGAGGTCGGCCTTAGGATTTGAGAGAGGCCAACACTATAAAGGAGAGAGGAGCCTCCTCATTTTAGCATTCGATTATGTTCCATTTGAGCTAGTCACTTTGACTTAGAGCACGCTGGCTATTTAGCCTATCTGCAGCACTGTTTAGTGCATCGAGTGCCTTCATTCGAAGATCTCACCCTTAGCCTCGGGGGACTTCGAGTGCCTGCTTGGGCAAGGTAGTTTCATTAGACTTTTGTAGGAGGATAGATCATTGGAGTTGATGGGGAACTGAGCATTTTGATGATTGCACAGTCTTGAGAGGAGGACGCAGTCTCTTTGGGTGGGAGCTATGGATTGGGTTTATGTGGAGGATTTGAGCTGGGAGATTGAGCAAGGGATCAACTCTTGCACATTGGAGGATTTTTGAAGAGTTTTGGGCAGAGTTTTGGAGGATTCTATTTAGTGGCAGTGCAGAGCCTTGAGGGATAGCGTAGATCCATAAGGGGGTGATTTTCGGGGGTCAGCTATTTTAGAAAAGCTTTATGGGATTTTTTGGGTTTATTGAGCAGAAGCTGATTCCAGAGTTTCAACATTTTATGAGGAGGGGAGCAGCCCCAAATCCTCACTTGATTCTAGCAATAGCAGCAACACAATAATTCTCTAGCAGCTGGGACGCAGTTCAGAGAGAGGCCATTTCCTTACCATTATGAGTGTATTTCTTCACTTTCCTTGTGTAAGTCGAGGTGCTATCTTTCTTATCACTTCTTATACTCTTTCCATTACTCAGTATAATAAAATTGCTAAGCATTTCTCTCTGCATTTCTTGAGTATCTACTTATATTCGTATACATTATTGTATGTTGCAATACTGTTATTTTTATCTCTTGAGAGTCCCTCTCTGGTTGAAGTTTGCTTTTGTTTGAGGGATATCCCTAAAAAGGGATATTACACCGCAACCCCTGTTGTGCTCTCAATGGTGTCCTTTGAATCTTCTCTCCTGAAGGCCATTGTACTTGTGCTACTAAGAGATAGATGGACACTTGTGATGCTTGGATACATAGCAAAACTCATGGGAAGAAATCTGTCAGTCGAAAACCAAAAAAAACTTGAGGATTGACTTGCAACATAACTGTGTGATTTATCGTGAAGGTTGTGCAATTTTCGCCTAGAGGTCACGAGACTGACTTCCAAAACTGCGCAAGGCACAACTCGAGCTGTGAGGAGGCTGATTGACTGTTGGAATAGCATAATGCACAGTCAGCCTAGCCTATGGAGGATTGCAACTGTGGAATGTGCAATTTCAGTCAGTAGTGACATGTAACCAACAAAATGCATTACGCAGTTTCTAGGGCCAGCATGACACTGCCACCAAGAATTGTGTAATGCAAAGCCTGGAAGTCAGTGCTGGGTGAGACTTGCACAATTTCTGGAGGGAAGGCAGAGCCTTCGCTTTTGGAGATGCACAGTGCTAGCTGGGTAGGACAAGGTTCATGCCAAGGCAGTCCAGACCTGCCGACGGGTGACTGAAAACATGAGAAGTATGAATGCATGGTAATACTGAGTGTAAACAAGAGTGAATGATCATGCATGCAGACAACAAGTGCAGGATTCAGAAAATGGATAAACATGCATGTGTGTGAAGCGAGTTTCCACAACGACGACCATTGGTGAAAAAACAGTGTCATGTATGCGATAACAGTGAGATGCAAATGAAAATTGAAACAATGCTTCTACAAGCTAACATACATTGAAATGATAGCAAGCGCTCATTGAAATCAAGAAGACAATGCTCACACAAGCCGAAACATAAAAAGCAACAGAAATGCAGTGTAGGACATGGAAAAGTGGGCTTACCCCAAAACCGCTAAGCTGAATGTGCCGAAGAATCCTAGATGCAATGTGGAATGTCAGAGCTACAAGATCGATGCGAGGAATGATCTCCTGCAGTTTCTGGTTCATAAGTTTTGATAAAATCGAGGTTATGACACGCATGCCACAAATATAGGAAAAGTGACACTTGGCAGGAGGTTTATGAAATGATCCTTGCATGTAACCTCTAGATGCTAAAAATAGATCCCTAAATCTATGGATTCCTTTGAATTCTGCCTTGGGAAAAGTAATCCATGCATGCAAATCAGTTTTGCTCGGTCCCGAATGGAACTGGTCAACTTGAAGGCACATGCATCAGTCTATGAGCTTGGGAGAGGGATTTGGGTAGTTTTTGGGTTGAGCAGAGATGGTTGTCCCAAAGGGATTGCGTAATTTCTGGGAGGAACAGGTGACTGTCTCCTAAGATTGCACAATTTATGGGTTCAGTAGTTATTTTGGGTGAGACTGCGAAATTTATGGGCTGAGCAGCTGTCTTGGGTCTTGAGAGTGGAAGAGGTTGTTCTTTCAGAGAAGTAGTTTATATATACCTCTGATGTGCTTGTTAAGGTTTTCCCCCTCACCTTATTCTACTTGACTGAGCTGACAAGGATTAACCTAGAAACAACTGACTAGAGTAGGCGATACTAGTTAGCGCACAAGTGTTGTGTTTTCACTAAGGTTCACTTAAATATGTATTTTCCATCGACATATCATGGACTGAAGATAACGAGTTCTTCATATAGAGGCAAGATGAGAAATAACCAAGTATTTATAACTGCACAAGTCCTCTTGTACTTCACCTAGCTTGTTGCAAGAGTCACACACAGTCCATGCGAAACTAACCTACAGATACGAAAAGCAAACAAACCAAAAAGAAAAGCAAGAAGTAGAAGAAAACTCGTATGCAAAGCGAGTAAGCAAGCAAACAAGCAATCAAGCAAACACACAAAGAAAGAAGCAAACATGCATGCAAGCAAACAACTCAAAAGCAAATACTACTCCTATTCCTAAGCTAATAGTGCATGGGTCGTCTCACGTGAAGTGATAATTCCAATGCAGCCACTAACACATTGGTCAACCCATGTTGGTGAAGGCATGGTTTGCAAACATCGGAGTTGCGTAAACCAGCAAGCTTGAAAGATATAACGATGAAGACAAATACACTTTGAGCTTACTAATGTCCACAGAACAAAAAGGAGTGAAAGCGCATGACATGCACTATGTGGACTTGCCATGGTGTTGTGCTACATTGTGTGTAGATGTTGAGTGTATGCATTCTCTTGACTATGACATGCAAGCAAACGTGAGAAAGGTAGACCACTTACGTTGTGCAAGCGTGCTTGTTGTGTAACATTCCTCCAATGCATGAGAGATGAGATCGTGTAGTTCGAGTGGAGGAAGCAAAATATGGGTGTTTGGTTGATCTTCAATGCAAAGCAGAGAGTGATGAGGAGCCTTGCATGTTTCAATAATTTCATGATCCAAAGTGAAACCAACCCTAGGACAACAAGGACCTGACATAACCATCAGCTCGGGCTGAAGTGCCTTGACAGTCTAGGGGATTTCGACTTTGTCAACAGATAGATCATCGTAGACTAGTGTCTTAGATAGATTAACAATGATTGAGTCAACATCATGGTTGAATGAAGAAGTAGAGAGATTACAACAACTAAGATCATAAAATTCAGGATGTTTCTCGGCATCCTCATGATTTGATGAATCGTGCAGAGGGGTAGATGAAAAGCAAGGATGTTCACCTTATGTGTTTTAAAAAATGACAGATGACAGATTCGACATATTTTTAGAGGAAGATGTGTCCTCTTCGAAATGTAATGAAAGACTAACATTTGCAGTGTCCTGTGAACGATCGGAAGTAAAAACATCCGGAAATGAGTTTTCACAGGGGAAATAAATAGTGGAAGAATCATAAGGGATGTCAGGATAGAGATGGTCAGGCCTGGATGGAATGCGTCATCCTTCACTGCGGGTTCTTCTTTAGATTTCCGCACACACTCATCATGAATCATGGCGCAGGTTGGCTGCATAACACCAACTCCATCGACAACTTGATCCTCGTTCACAGCAAGTGAGGAGTCCAGAATGGAAGATCACAACACAGTACAATCCGGAGGATCAACAGAATGTGGGGATGAAGTTTTAGAGAATGAATCCATGTGACAATTAATAGGCTTGCAAGCCAAATCTGCAAAGATATCAAGAGCAGGTGGGGTGGGAAGATGTGATAGTTCAACCAATGCGTGTGCATGTTCTCCCACATCACTCTACAGTGGTGGAGCTATTTGATGAGGTGAAGGCGGATAGTCACTTGTGACAACAACTGTGTGTGCCTGTTATTGTGCAGCTCCCTCACCAAGGTATGTTGAGCGGGATTCGAATGATTTCAAGAATTGTGGATTTTCAGATATGTAAAGAAGATACACAAATATTCCATTGAGAAATTCCCAATCAATTTCATCTTCAGGAAATCGATATGCAAGATTACAAAAGCGTGTGTGAAATAGTTCAACAGATTCATCCGGTGCTATTCATAATTTCAGATTTTTTTATCGAGTGCTTTACAGTTAAAGTGATTGAAAGCATGGTCTATCTCTGCGACTAGATGAGCAAGAGAATGAATATATTTTTTGGGCAGTGTCACACCAGTGAAATGGGTTCCCTCGTGTTGGGTTGTGTTATATTCTTTCCATGACTAGCCCACGTAGTTAACCCCCACTATCCAGGGGGTTTGAGGGGGGCGGGTAGCTCCCCACTATGAGGTCCAGGGCAGCGCCCCAAGGAAATTCTTTTGGGACCCTATATTAGGTTGGGCAGACCTACCTATGGTTTTGTGCATGGTTTTTGCACATGGTTTTGGATGCGATTGTTTTTCGGTCCATGGTATTGGATGCTTCAACATGTATAAATATGTATTGTAACATTGAAAGGAACATAATGAAAAATCAAGTTGGTAGTCACAGTTTTGGGATCCAGGGGAAATCTCTGCATATATCTGTTTTATGTGTGATTCTTTCACACTGTTTATTTTCTGTGTTTTAGAATTCGTATGTAGGTAATATCTGTACGAGGTTAAAACCTACATCTGGTATTAGAGCTATACGTTTGGTATGCATAGATGAACAACACGTAGGTCATGTATTCTTCAAAGAGTCCATGTCTTTCGCATGAGCCTACAACATCGACCACATGCCTAACCAAGGCTACATAGCCTCCACCATCATATGTTTTATATGACAAGTTATCCAAGACCTCTTCCGAGATTTCAAAGTCATTTCTATAAGACATAAACTTCGGAAGAGAAACTCTGTAGATAGTCATGATGGATATGTAGAGATTCAAAACAGATGTGAGGACTCATCTTGTCATCTGTCCCTCCTAGCGCCAAAATTTTGACGGTGCTGGACCCGCTAACACTACAACAAAACCAGCGATTAGCGCCAGATTTAGCGCCAGATTTTAGTGCATTTTTTTTGTAATTGTGATGAGCAACCTGGCGCTAAATCTGGCTCTATTGTACAATTTTTAAAGCGTCCTTTTTTGCGTCTGATTTTGCATCTTTTTTCACTCTAGATTTTGCATCATTTTTTGCACCAAACTATGCATCATTTTTTGCGTCAAATTTTGAACCAAGATTGGCATCTTATTTTATGACAGGTTTTTCTTCTAGTTTTGCGTCATTTTTTGCATCTATTTTTCATTGTCTTTTGCTTCCTATTTTGTGTCATTCTTTGCTTCCATTTTTGCGCCATCATTTACATCAAGTTTACACTGTATTTTGCTTCCA